>JACTOM010000924.1:604180-752810 GCA_015832385.1 Elymnias hypermnestra | reverse complement strand
TGACTATGCGCCTTATTAGGAAGCTCAGGATCACACAGCGGGCGATGGAACGAGCTATGCTAGGAGTATCTCTTCGGGATCAAATCCGAAACGAAGAGATTCGCAGAAGAACAAGAGTTACCGACGTAGCTCGAAGAGTCGCCGAGCTGAAGTGGCGATGGGCAGGGCACATAGCTAGGCGAACCGATGGACGTTGGGGTCCCAAGGTACTGGAGTGGCGGCCGCGTACCGGTAAGCACAGCGTTGGTAGACCCCCCACCAGATGGACAGATGCCCTGAATAGGGTCGTCGGAAGCCGATGGTTGCAAACCGCACAAGACCGTGTATTGTGGAAATCCTTGGATGAGACCTATGTCCAGCAGTGGACGTCCATCGGTTGAGATGATGATGATGATGATGAGATAAAGCTTAGCTGTAGAAATTTGTTCTAAAACAAGAGATTATAACAAAGTTAATATAGTCGTCAGAAAATGTATCGCCCGTTTGCGTAACAGTAGTTCTACCATATTAGTTACGAAGGTCGATGTAACCGTGATATTTCTTTGTTAAACTGTGATTTATGTTTGTCATTTTAAATATATATTCGTAACAAGTTTAATTTTGCTGCATAATGGCTAAATTTATATCTTTTAAGTAAATATAAGAACTGAGTAGTAAGGGAATCATAATATCATAATATTAGATGTCGAAAGTATAATTGAAGTTATTGCTGCCTCTTTGGTCTAATGGTTAGTATATTCGGGTCCTGGGTTAGAGTCCCGGGTCACACCAATTCAAAATCAAAATATTCTTTATTGAATTAGGCTCAAAAAGCATTTTTAAATCGTCAGTAGTCAGTCCGTTGGCAATAAATCTACCACCGGTTCAGAAAGTTGATTCCGCTAAGAAGAAACCGGCAAGAAACTCAACGGTTACTCTTTTAAACATAGTTTTTGTACGTTACAATATATTTAGCTTTCATGTGCAATTGGAATCAAGTCCAAACATCTTTGTCGCTTAAATAATCGTCAACATTATAATAGGACATTTTCAACATATTTCTTAAAACTATGTGGAGGCAAGCCCAGAAGTGAATCCGGTATCTTATTAAAAATGCGTATGCTCAACCCGACAAATAATTACTGAATCTTTTTCACTCTAAATTATGGCAAAATAAAGTTGTTTTTATTTCTTGTATTAAAATTGTGTGTTTCGCTACTTTTGCTGTATAAATGAATATTATCACGGATATGTAAAATGTTATTCAATATATATCGTCTCATATTGACACATTGGAAAAAGTACAAAGGTGTTTCATACGCTCTAATTTTCCGTCATAATATTAGACACGTCTCTGGTTATGCAAATAAATTAAGACACTTCCATATGCAATCTTTAGCGAAACGCAGAGAAATTAGTGATGCTATATTTTTATTTAAGATTGTCAATGGTGTGTCTGGACTGCCCTCCACTATTACACAAAATTAACCTTAATGTGCCCTATGGACTACCTAGAGCTAGCACAGTTAATAAACCCTTCCAACCAACAGTAAGCCGGACTAATCTGGGCTATTTTGCTCCTGTTAATAGGATGGTGAGGCAGTTCAATACACTATCCGCAGACAGCGGCTTTGATTTTAATTATAGAAAAAAATATGTAAAATTAATATATATTTTTTAAGTTAGTATAATTTATTGCTTCATTATTTTTTTATTATAATTTTCATTATTCATATATATTACAATTATTTTTAATTTAATTTTTAATATTATTCTAATTTAATTATTTTGTCATGTGCACAATTTAGTTACACTAAATTTGTTCTGCGCACTTTTTATAATGTATGAAATGTTTAATTGTTTAGCACACGGGAATGATGTGTGCACCTATAATTGGGTATGTACTTAATTGATCTTAGTACTCTGCAATTTTATATAGAACTATGTTGTAAGTGCATACCTGTTGGTGCTCCAACAATAATAAATAAATAAATATTGCGACGTTACTGTGAGAATTGATATATCTTTGAATTTTTCTGTTCAGGAAACGCGATATCCCAATTGATATATGGCACGTATTGCTCTTTTTTGTAAAATAAATATGGTTTCAATGTCCACTGCCTTACCCCATAATAGTATGCCATAAGACATAATGCTATGAAAATAAGCGAAATACACAATTTTAACAGTTTCAACTTCAGTGTATTGCCTTACTTTTCTAACAGCAAATGCAGATGCACCAAGTTTGCCTGCCAGAGTCTTAATTTGGGCACCCCACTGAAGCCCAGCGTCTAAGGTTATTCCTAAGAAGACTGTCGACATAATTTTTTTATCAATATAAGTAAGTTTTTAGATTTAATAATATTTTAGGTTTTCTGTATAATATAATATAACTGTAGACGTAACATATTTGTATTGCATGCCAAGTTAGCCTATAAGTGGGATATACAATGTATAACTTTAGTATATAAATAATAAAATTTAGCATAAGTNAATGTATAACTTTAGTATATAAATAATAAAATTTAGCATAAGTATAAACATTGTATCTAACGTTGGCTTCCTAATAAATAAAATAAAAATAAAAAAAAAATCTTTAATGGACTATCATCTATATGGATATTTTTACAGACTTCTTTTGCATTTGGTAAGTAAATTCAACACACTTATATTCAAAAATCGATATTGAGTTTTCTATTAAAGATTTTCGCAATATTTGTCCGAAGTTGGCAAGTTGGCGGTGTGATCCACCCCCGTGCCAGATAATCTGTCCGGTTACTAGCTAAGCATACGGGTAAGCGACCCCGGACGCCTCGAGCTATTACTACCGCTCTTCACTCTCCTGCCCGCGGCAGTAATGTCCTATACCTAACCCTAATGCTCCCCAAAACTCCTCTTATCCCACATACCAAATCTTTCCTATCCAACTCCCATACCGATAAATGGCGGTATATCCATTCCTCGCTGACCTAAATGCCACAGACCGATAACGGGCAGCAGCGTTATCGGTGCGAGAGGGTCAGCACTGCGATCACCAACCCGCCTGCCAAGCGTGGTGATTATTGGCACAACCACGATGAGTACAACAAGGCAGCAATGGCCCCCAGTCCCCGGCAGCCCCGCTATTCCTAGCTCTGGCAGCGGTTATGGTAACGGCGGGGCAGGGGGTGCTAAGAATCTCCGGAAGAGATTCCGCTGCCAACCCCGACGACTTGACCTGGCAACATACAACGCACGCACTTTGAGGACCGACGAAAAGATCTTCGAACTGGAAGAAGCAGTAAACAAGTTACACTGGGATATTATAGGATTGTCGGAAGTCCGTAGAGAGGGGGAGGACACGATAATCCTCAAATCCGGTAACTTGTTCTACTACCGGGAGGGCGAACACCAGTCCCAAGGTGGTGTCGGGTTCCTCGTCCACAAATCTCTCGTCAACAGCGTTGTAGAAGTTAACAGCGTGTCCAACAGGGTAGCGTACCTGATACTCAGAATTACCAAACGGTATTCGTTGAAGGTCATCCAGGTTTACGCACCCACATCATCGCATCCAGATGATGATGTAGAGGTTATGTATGAGGACATTTCCAAAGCCATGCATACCTCTAGGACCTTCTACAACGTTGTTATGGGTGATTTCAACGCAAAACTCGGCGAACGAAGCGGGGCAGAGTTGAGAGTGGGGCAATTTGGGTATGGGCAACGGAACCAGAGGGGACAGATGCTCGCTGATTTCATGGAAAAGGAGGGACTCTATATGATGAACTCTTTTTTCAAGAAACAGCCGCTCCGAAAATGGACCTGGCTGAGTCCTGATGGTTCCACGAGAAACGAGATTGACTTCATCATGTCTACGAAACGGAACATATTCAATGATGTCTCTGTGATCAATCAAGTGAAAACTGGGAGCGATCACCGTATGGTAAGAGGCACATTGAATATCAACGTACACCGAGAGCGGTTCAGACTGGTGAAGTCTACGCTCCGACCCACTCGCGCGCATATCCAAAACCCCGAGAGCTTTCAACTAGAGCTGCAAAACCGCTTCGCCTGCCTCGAGGATTGCGAATCTGTGGACGAGCTAAACGATAGGCTAGTGGAAACTGTCCATACGGTTGGGATGAAATTTTATAAACCCCGTAAAAAGCAAACCAAGAGATTCTCAGACCATACTCTTAATCTCATGGAACAGAGACATGCAATGAGCTTGCAGTCTACAGCAGACGCGTCCGCATATCGGCAGATCAATAGACAGATCTCTAAATCGCAAAAGCGTGATGTGCGACACTTTAATGCCGAGCGTATACGAGATACCATCGAACGCAACAAAGGCACTAAAGTGTTCGCAAAAGATTTGTCTATCGGTCAGAGCCAGTTGACGCGGCTGAAGACCCATAACGGCGAACTCATTGCATCTGGACCTGAGATTCGGAGGGAGGTTGAGAGCTTCTATGGACAGTTGTACACATCGACTTGCAAGCCTATTGATAGTTTGGCTAAAGATCCCCGTGCCAAACTGACCCGGCATTATACCGAAGATATCCCGGACGTCAGCTTGTACGAGATTAGTATGGCTCTCAAACAGATGAAGAACGGCAAGGCACCGGGTGATGACGGAATCACAGCGGAACTCCTGAAGGCGGGTGGAAAACCCATTCTTAAAGTCCTTCAGCGAATGTTCAATTCCGTCATCCTGGAAGGCACGGTGCCCAAGGCATGGCATAGGAGCGTGGTAGTTCTGTTCTTCAAGAAAGGTGACAACACCTTATTGAAGAACTATAGACCTATTGCGCTGCTAAGTCATGTCTATAAACTGTTCTCGAGGGTCATCACGAATCGTCTCGCTCGCAAGTTTGACGACTTCCAGCCTCCCGAACAAGCCGGATTCCGAAAAGGCTTTAGTACCATAGACCACATCTTTACGCTGCGGCAGATTATACAGAAGACCGAGGAGTATAATCGGCCACTTTGCTTGGCGTTCGTGGACTATGAGAAAGCCTTCGATTCGGTGGAAACATGGGCCGTGTTGAGATCTTTGCAGAGATGCCGAATTGACCACCGGTACATACACGTGTTGAAGTGTTTGTACGAAAACGCCACCATGTCAGTCCGTATACAGGACCAAAGCACAGCGTCTATCCAACTGCAGCGTGGAGTGCGACAGGGAGATGTTATCTCCCCGAAGCTCTTTACTGCGGCGTTGGAGGACCTGTTTAAGCTTATGGAGTGGAACGGACTGGGCATCAACATCAACGGCGAGTACATCACTCATCTACGGTTTGCCGACGACGTGGTCATTATGGCAGAGACTCTGGAAGATCTCAATGCAATGCTCGATGACCTCAGCAGAGCTTCTCGACAGGTGGGCCTAAAAATGAACATGGATAAGACGAAAGTTATGTCCAATATCCATGTTCCGCTCCACCCAGTCATCGTTGAGAACTCTACACTCGAAATTGTTGACGAGTATACATACCTGGGACACATAGTCCAGCTAGGTAGGTCCAATTTCGAGAAAGAGGTCAACCGCCGAATCCAACTCGGTTGGGCAGCGTTCGGGAAGTTCCGGAAGACTTTTTCGTCCAATATCCCTCAGTGCCTGAAGACCAAAGTCTTCGAACAGTGCGTGTTGCCAGTGATGACCTACGGTTCTGAGACGTGGTCGCTGACTATGGGCCTCATGCGGAAGCTCAGAGTCACTCAGCGTGCGATGGAGAGGGCTATGCTCGGAGTTTCTCTACGCGATCAAATCAGAAATGAGGAGATCCGTAGCAGAACCAAAGTCACCGACATAGCTCTACGAATCGCGAACCTGAAGTGGCAATGGGCGGGGCACATAGTCCGACGAACCGATGGACGTTGGGGTCGGAAAGTGCTGGAATGGCGACCCCGCACTGGACGACGCAGTGTAGGAAGACCCCCCACAAGGTGGACCGACGATATAAGGAGGGTCGCCGGTAGCCGCTGGAGCCAGGCGGCGCAAGATCGGGCCTTGTGGGCATCATTTCGTGAGACCTATGTCCAGCAGTGGACGTCCATCGGTTGAAGCGACGACGACGACGAATATTATAAATGTTAAAGGCACTGTCTGTCTGACTGTCTATATGTCGTGCCTCCACTCCAAAACTACTGAACCGATTAAAATGAAAATTAATACACAGATGGTCTAGAGCTTCAGAAAGGACAATAAGCTCTTTGCAGTGAAACATGGACAGTTCCCCTGATACTGCAGGTGTCCAAGGGCAGTGGTAATCACTAAACATCAGGTGACCCCACCAGTTCGTTTGTCTGTTGTAGTTATAAAAAGCTCAGGATCTACAGAAACACATCTTTTATATTTTATAAAATATTTGCCGTAAGTAAATACAATAATACTATTAATTCAATATTTAATTATTACTATTTAATGTATTTTACTATAAACAGTGCTAGAGCTCAGCTGTATCAACAGTGGTAATGCCAGCTGTAGTCAGATATTGTGTATAACATAACTGATGGTTCGAACGAGGAAGTTTCTATAAAAAAGGTAAGGTAAGAACCCTTTTAACGTCCCACAGGACACAGACGTTCTCACCCACTAGACCACCAGAGTTACTCCAGGAAAAGCAGGTTTCCGGATTCGAAAGAATAATTAATCAAGTTGCTATATAATCATTTATTTTTTAACTTTTATAGCAATAACATGTTTCTGGGTTTCCTTGTCTGAGTGAAGTATTTGGAAACACAAAACCCAAGGAGAGAATTGCTGAAAAATTTAGTCATTTTGCATGGCATCGCAGAAAAGGCACCTTCAAAGAAAGGATTTTTTATCCAGGTGTATAAATGAAAGGTACCAATTTTAAGTAACTTGCTTGATGAAATCTAAAAATATATTTCTATACAGACATATTTATTAATTCTTTTTGGATGTAATCGAAAATACAATGTTCGAAAGCGATGGATTCCAAAACCACTCAAACGTTTTTTTTTTAATTTTGCTGGAACTATCACGACTTTATTATCACGTTGACATTGACATTGTAAACTTTATCTCTAATTTTAAGTTATTTCTTTGTTATGAATTGTTTTTCAATAAATAATTTATCATTATTATATAAAGTCGTGTGTTTTAATTTAATTGTATTCAATTTGGTTCATTTCTGTTTTGTATTCTAACATAGTTATAAGTTGATTGTATTTTAAAAATTTCGGCCAAATGTTGCCTTGAATAAAAATTATACTGTTATTTTCAAGTACAGACAATATTTAAGTACAGGCTAAGTTAGTTTTTTTTATAGCTGACAGGTTAGCGTTTGACTTGATGGAAAGTGATTATACAGTCTAAGATAGAAGCCTGGTACATCGTAAGTAAGTACTAAGTAAGTAGCAGCCCCTTAATGTCCCACTGCTGGGCACAGGCCTCCTCACTCCGAGGAGCGAGGGTTATTAGAGCATAGACCCACCACGCTGCTCCACTGCGGATTGGCAGGCATATAGTACACAAGTGCACTCCCTATTCCTTCACTCTCATAGTCCGATGTAACGGGAATCCGACACGACCGGAGAGAGATCAGGCGCAGGACCGACGGCTTAACGTGCTCTCCGAGGCACGGGGGTGAATCACACCGCCAACTTCCCAACTTTGGGCAAATATTGAGAAAATCTTAATAGAAAACTCAAAATTGATTTTTAAATCGGCCCGACCCGGGACTCGAATTCAGGACCTCATGTCTGTAGTCGAACAGGCTAACCACTAGACCAATGGTACATCGTAGTGGAACATAAACATATTCCATAGCGGTACGTCAATCCAATTTCCAGTTATTATTATATAGTTCGCGGCTTAACTTTTAATATATTTTTATCTAGATTGTTAAATGGCAATCTGATACCACTCAGCTAGCAATTAACATGAAACAGTTAAGTCATAATAAGTCAAGGTTGAATCGCCTACCGTCTGCCCACACCAGTGACGTCAATGCCGGAACTACATTGAAATGATAATGCATAACTCGCTTTTTCGACTCCTCACCTAAAAATACTGGGATAAATGGATCATTTAGGATTAAAATACATATCATTAGTAAAAAAAGGTAGTAGAGTAATTAGTATCTTTGAAACACTGTCTTACAAACTTAGAATTTTATACTTTTTTTTTTCGCTGGGAAACCCAGCGGAACCCTCTTCATCTAGGTGTTGGGGTCCAGATGTGAAGGGTTTAGTTTAGTTGAGGGAGAGCAGACGAGCAAAACTGTGCCTTCTAGCGTTCCCGACCTCCAGCGGGAGGTAGTAGCGTCTGCCATAACCTCCCTTTGCCTGTTTAGTGACTCCTTCTGCAAGATGACAGCCTCGCAGAAGGACGTCACTGCTCTCCAAACTGACTCATCGCCAATCATAACGCCCACAATGCTGGGGAGTGAGAGGTCACTCCCAATCAGTGATGTCAAGATGTGACGCTGGGGTCCTCAAGCCTGATAATTTGCTACTGTGTGTTGCGCAGTATCGACGGCCGCCCCTCAAATATGGCAAGCAGGCGTCTCTTTTCAGCCTACAATCTGGTGCTGATACTTGCCGAAGCAACCGTGTCCAGTTGACACCTGCACCAAACTGTAGGTTAGCGTACCGTGCCCCCTGGCAAGCCAATCTTCCAAGAATGGACGCACCGTCCACATGTCCACACCCGCAGATGAAGACCCGAGGTCCTCCTTTTATCTTTCAATCAGGTTCCTGTCGGATAGGACCCTGATTCTCTGAACCAGAATTTTATATTTAACTTTGCATAAAGACGAGATACTTTTACTCAATTGTTCATAATTTGAATGAAAATGTATTGAATATATCATAAATGATTCAGTTTTAATAACAAAAAAAAAACACTGCGATACGACCTTCATAGTAAATTCAATAGCGCGGCTTAATAATTCGAGTGAATTGCGTTCACAATCAATTATTATATTAACGCTAATTTTATGCTTGTTTCCTGTTAGTGTATTTTAAAGGTATTTTCGAAACTAAGATTATAATGCTCTAGTGACCGTATTTCCGCTGTAGCGACCAATCTCATGTAGAGGTTAGCCAAATACGTAGTAATTAATACAGTGATGAAGTATATGTGTAAACGTACATCTATTCTTTCACTCTCGTGATAAGATGTGAGGGTAAATCAGATGCGAGGAGAGAGACAGAGTGAGAGGGAGAGGGAGAGAGGGGGGCAGAGAGACAGAGATAGATATCAGAATTATAAGCCTTAGTTAAGAAGATAAAGCACTCCATCAAATTCACAATTTAATGAAGCTACTATTTTTCATAAAGGAAAATCAAATATGATTTTTCCAGTGTCCTGACCAGGGCTCGAATCCCGGACGCTATGACCGTAATCCAAGTTGTCCGCTATAAAATAAGGCAGTGAGTCTTACAAATTAAAGTATCCTTTCTCGCGATAACTACCAATAAATAAAGTCCCAGAAACACAATAATTAAAAGTGGTTGTCTGTAAAGATAAATTTACATAATAACGTCATAAGAAAACATTGATGCTTTTTTAAATCTTGCATTAATAGCTTCGCACGATAAATCCGTTACAAGCCTTAGATCGATCGCGTCTCTGTATCGCTTGATCCGCGCACTAGCTTGCACGCTCGGCTCAGGCAGAACCTGACACTTAGTCATGCTTTTGTCCGTGTAGCCAGCGCCTATTAATTTATAAGACGTCAAAAATATTTATAAAATTAATTACATTTCAACACAGTACGAAGATGTTACTTTGACATTACAGATACTTTTTTTAATTCGTCAAAGATGATCGTGAAATTTTATAATAGCAATGATTTTGTCACGAGTGCTTAATCGTTTTTATCATTAGACAGAGTTCCGGGTTCGTGGCTGGAAAAATACATGAAATTGTAATTAATTTGGATTTACAAGAGCCTAATATTTTGTAAAAAACTATTACGACTTAAATGATTACTTTTGTCCCTTTAATAAATTCAGATCACTGTCAAGCACTATCCTGAATACAATAAAAGATTCCCAGCCTAGTATTATAAAAAAAACGTTAAAAGTGTGGGCGTACAAACTACACATTTCAGAAGTGAAACTTCTTTGTGAAGTAATTTTTAAATCTTGTTTATATTTATTCAGATCTAAAACTTTAGATTTCCGAGACTTAGAGGGAGGGAAAAGGAAAATATGTTAGGAATTTAATTAAAGTTAACTGAAATCTCAAATGACGAATTGTAAATATAAATGCCACGTCTTTTTTGTTAATATTAGTAATTATTAATTAAACAATGTTTTTAAATTTAAAATAAAGAATTTATGAAATATTTTATATTATATTTTATGAAAAATAGTACATTAAATGTCGAGTGGCAAATTAAAATGCCACATGTTATTTGTAGAATAATAAAACTACCTAAACTTCAAACGAATTAGCGTAAAAGACGCTGCAGATCTTCGTGACGCTAATCACGGGTTTCATCCGTAAAAATCTTACCCTCCTGTGTCTAAAGAAGTTTCACTTCAATAAGCTGATACTATGTAACAAATTGTCTCATTGGTGTAGTGATTAGCATGTTTGACTACAGACATGAGGTCCTGGGTTCGAGACCCGGGTCGGGCCAGTTAAAAAATCAATATTGAGGTTTCTATTAAGATTTTCTCAATATTTGCCCGAAGTTGGGAAAAATTTGGCGGAGTAATCCACCCCCGTGTTTCGGAGAGCACGTTAAGCCGTCGGTCCTGCGCCTGATCTCACTCAGGTTGTGTCGAATTGCCGTCACGTCGGCCTATGAGAGTGAAGGAATAAAGAGTACTTGTGTACTATGCCTGCCAATCCGCAGTAGAGCAGCGTGGTGAGTCTATGCTCTAAAACCATCTCTCATATGAGTGAGGAGGCCTGTGCCCAGCAATGGGACGTTAATGGGCTGCTACTTACCTTATGTAACAAATGATTGTCTATTAAAATTAACTTCTACGATAAATAGTGAAGTTAAAAGTTATTAATAAACATGCAATGTTCGTACGGTATGCGAATATGTTTGTGCCAGCTGCGCTTCCGCGTTGAATCACTAACTTTTGCGTAGTAACAGACAAGTAATTTACTATTAATGTAGACAAGGTGCTATTAAAATCAGCACTTTGTTTTTATTTTTAGTGCGATAATAGAACGTTGTGGTATAAAAGAAGATATAGTGACTAAAATTGAGAAAGGTATGCTTAGATGGTTTGGGCACGTAGAGAGAATGAATCAAAAGAGGATGACAGAAAGGATTTATGAGTCGAGACTAAATGGGGAATTTGAAAGGGGAAGAGCAAGGAGAACGTTCCTGGATCAAATCCAGGACGTTTTAAATAATGGCCAGGTGAAAAGTACTCTAAACCGACGAACTAATATGAAAGGTTTAATGATAATGAAAGAAGCGAAGGAGATATGCAAGGATCGTGGCAAGTGGAAGGACGTGGTCTCTGTCTACCTCTATGGGAATGAGACGTGATGATTTTCGTTACGCGAAAAGCGAGGAATGTATGTGTAAAGAAGTCTGTTAGATCTTTATTTTACTCACTTAGAAAATATTACGTAAAATTAAAATGAATGGGAAAAAACTACATTATTGAAATCTATACAAGATATGGCATTATTTTGACTTACTACGCGTGTACATAGTAATATACGTAAGCTTTAAATTATTTATTTTGTATATAGTTAATTTCACAAAGGGCAAAAGGTGCACTTAAAAATTGAAATCTGACAATTGTTTTAACAACTAAATTATATACTTTAATAGAAAACCAAACTATAAACTCTAAATATTTTAGATTAGGATAGACTGATTAGTAATAATTGTGACGTGAATACGACTTTTAAATGTCACCCATGGGGAGGCAATTAAAAAACGAGAAATAACAATACTTTTGTAGCTACATCTATATCTATCACCTCCATCAGAAATTCAATTACACCACTGAATAGCTAAAGGGTCAAAGAATTTATTACGATAAGTAAGGACTGTAACATATCACGCACGGCGAAAGGGGAAGCCCCGTTACGAAACGTATTCACGTACAATAAACGGCCGTATCCATAACACAACTACATCCTATTTTTATGTTTAAAAGCGAGGTAAGGTAAGCTAAGATAAGTAGCACGTCATTAACGTCCCACTGCTGGGTAAAGACCTCCTAACTTATAGGAGAGAGGGTTTTTAGTCGGCTTTAAAAGCGTGGGATGCTTGCAGAAACATCCTACGCTTTGAAATGTATTTCATACTTTTTAAAATTTTGAAACTATTATTCATTTTTAAAAAGTCTTTTTCCGAATCCCAAATAAACTTGCTTAATGTAAGTTACGAATGACGTTACCTTTCAAGTCACTCATAATGATGTAATGAATGGCTAAATCTCTACAAATTACTTGTCCTACTTGCGAAACGAGATATTTGCTGAATAGGTAACTAATTACATTCTCGGAGCTTATGATTGCCTGGTATCTGGTATATAACTATAAGCAAAATGTACAATATGGATTTATGTATTATTGAAAATATAAGCAGGTCAAAATATACCCGTTGGTCTCATTTAAAATAATTACATGGATTTGTTATTAAATTAGTGGTTTCAGGTTAACTACTTTCCAGAAAACATTAAGAATCTGATGTCTAAATGTGAAACGTTACCTTGTAGGCACATGGTTCAAATTTTAGACATTAGACTTCAAAGTTTTTATCAAAAGCTAACTTTAAACATCGGAGTAATTACGTTTTTGTAAATTCGACTTGCTTAATAGGGACCAGTGAAATTCTGTGTATTTAAAAAATTAAGTTCGTTAAGTTAGCTGATTGACAGGTAAACAGAAAATAAATTGCGTTTTTCTAAAAATCTATTTTATACTTTATCATACTATATAATGTAACTCCAAAAGGCTCTCCAAAATCAGTTAAATGTTTACAAACACTACTTTACTAGTTTTATTCTAGCATGTTACCCTTGACTGTGATATAATAAAAGATGGAAATGATGAATGAATGGAATGTAAGAGGTAACTTACCTCTTATGATTTCTACACAGCATTGTTTCAGAAAGTCTTTGGTGGTAGAGTGGTATACCAGGACCACCGCTAGCGAGTACTTGCACCATTACGCCAGGTCATCAAAATCTATATATATATATATATAATGTCCTTTTTTCGCTGTGAAAACCCAGCGGCTCTTTCAGCATCCTGGACTAGAGTATGAGAGATTCAGTGGGCACATTCCACAAGGAGCAGAAGACGTGGAAAAGCACGTTTCCGCTTCTTCCTCTCTGATGCCTGCTTCTGTGAGATGACGTTCTCACAGAAGGGAGAGAACGCCCTCCAACCAAAGATATAACAGTATGAACTTTTCTACTGATGTTAATCCTTTCACAACGTAGTCCAGCTGTTTCGGATATTAACAGGAACAAACACGCAGTTACACAAACCTACTTAATAAAATATCCTGTCTTCAATAATTATTAACAACAGATAAAATTAACAATAATGTAACATTGTCGCGTATAAAAACAAAGTGGCCATAAAATACGTATAAAAAAATCTATATAGCACTAATTTATTTTTCAAAATAATAAATAATGACACGTATAAACTTCAAGTTGTTCTCAAGCAAAAGCGTTAACTTATATGAAACTTGTTGGTTTATTAAAGCAAAACTTTAACAGTGCAAAGTACAGTGATGTCTTGTTAAATTATTTATTCAACATAAGCATAAAACATTAAAGAAGGGACACGAAGTAACAATTTCAAGTGGATGGTCAAGTATCTCATGAAACAAAAGCCTTACCTTTTAAAACTTATTTTTAAACAAAACTTAAACTTGCAAAGGCACCTTCACACACAAACACGGAACACACGTCCTTATGCGCATCGACACTAAACCCACATTCCTTTGGCGCACACTCATGTAAAAAAAAAGTTCACATCCTTGGACTAGCCATATGTTTAAAAAAAATCGCGTTCCTTTTTCAAAACTATTCCATAACAACCATCAAATTCAAATAGAATGTTAGATTTTATATTTAATTTAAATTTGGAATGCGTTCGTTTTCGTTTAAAGTCGTTGTTGTTTCTCGCATGGCGACCGCGCGTTCGGAGTTCAAGTTAGGTACTGCTCTGGGTTCCAAGTACCAACCGGTTTGTATAAGCAAAAAGGTCGTATGCAATCGATTTTTTGCTGAACGAAAATCGATCCGTGGAGATGATGTCAGTAAAGGATTTAAAAACTCGTCGTGCCATAACGGGATAACTTTATGAGCTTGCCGAGGCTGTCTGAGAATAATGATTTTAAAGAAAATACATATTCACGTTAAACATCTTGGTTCATGGTTACTTTGGAGACACAAGGACTCTACATTTTCATTCACAGCTTACCTTACTTCTTACAAAATTATTAAGAATGAGTGGAGTTCTATTAAAATAGTAGGAAATTTTATATTTTCTTGTAACAATTGTCAATTGTTAATAAAATAGATTTTACTCATCCCCTCAAGTTTTTTTAGGAAAAATATTTAAAGCTATCTAATGTGTTTAAATGTTGATGCTGTAAGAGAGAGAGAGAGAACACTTTATTGCACACAGAATAAAAATAAAGAGACATATAAACTAAGATATTTATTACTATAATTATAGCGTGCAAAGGCGGTCTTATTGCTACAAGCAATCTCTTCCAGAAAAACCTTATTATGTTAAGAAGCAGACTTTAATAAATAATAGGGCAACAGCGCCAGAACCTTAAATATCTTATATATAAAATTCTCATGTCACAGTTTTCGTACCTATACTTATCGAAACGACTGTACCGATTCGTACCAAATTTTATATGCGTATTCAGTAGGTCTGAGAATCGGCTACTATCTATTTTTCATGCCCCTAAATGATAAAAGTTGTTCACCCCTAAATTTTTATTTTTATTTTGGAACAAACATATTCTTTTTTATTTTTTTGTGATACAGCATACGAAAATACATTTTTAATAGCGATAATAGTAATTATATGGCAAAACAACGTTTGCTGGGTCAGCTAGTAACATATAAAAATAAATTTTAGTTTATAAGTATATAAAATATTTGTTAATGAAATATCTACATATAATACACATAAATATCAATATTTTAATAGATACATATTGAAAATATATACACAAAAGATATGAAATAAAAATATACAATGCAAAGAAAAGGAAAAGATATAAACGTGTTATTCACAGCAGTTTTCAGTAAAATAGATCTCTTTGTGGCGTGTTTTAAAGATGGTTAATGACTGTGAGTGACGTTTGATATCTGGTAAGGAATTCCATAAATTTATAACTTGAGATCGTGAACGCTCTTTTAGGTAGGTGATAGATGATAGGTGTATGTAGATGATAGATTTATTTTTTATATTCCTTATTCGTTTTTTCTTCTTTATATATTACTAGCAAAGCCCCGTGACCTCACCCGCGTAGATACCGATCTTGTGGAAAGTCTACTAAGTCGGATTTTAGATTTATTTTTGTTAACATAAAAGTTTTATTTAACTTAGTGTTTAGTTACTTCCTTTCAAGTTATTAGATACACTTACAATAATAATCTAATCAATATACAGAATTTACTTTACAGCTATTATATGTATATATATCTAATACATACTCTACAGGTATTGAAAGAACTTTTTTAAATTTTAATGATTTAAAAATTATTTTATATGTCTTTAATAAAATACATACACACATAGCATCACGCCTCATTCCCATAGGGGTAGGCAGAGACAACAGCCTTCCACTTGCCACGATCCTTGCATATCTCTTTCGTTTCTTTCATTCTCATTAAACCTTTCATACAAGTTCGTCGGTTTAGAGTACTCTTGACCTGGCCGTTATTTAAAATGTCCTGGATTTGGTCCAGGAACGTTCGCCTTGGTCTTCCCCTTCCAACTTTCGCATTCACTCTTGACTCATAAATCCTTTTTGTCAGTCTCCTTTCATTCATTCTCTCTACATGCCCAAACCATCTAAGCATACCTTTCTCAATTTTAGTCACTACGTCTTCTTTTATACCACAACGTTCTCTTATCACACTATTTCTTACTCTGTCACTCAGTTTTAATCCACTCATGCTTCTCAACGCTCTTAATAAAACAGGATAAGGATTAATACAAAAGTATCAATAATATGGCTTGATTATTGTCGGCACTTTTATTGGCTTTTAAAATGTAAAAAAGTAGTCATAGTGGCATAACTACAATAGTTAGACATACGCTATTTAGGACTTTTTTTTGTAGATATTAATATGTTATATAATATTGTTGAACATTTTTTTGTTCTACCATTAATAGGTTCCGCAGCGCACGCGATGCACAGATCTTATGTGACAATTTTTTTCACACCTTGGGTTACATTAATGCATTTTATTATAGATCCCTATTTTTTGAGAAAGAAATATAGCCTATGTCCCTCAGTTAAAATGCAGCTAATGGTGAATACATTTTTGAAATCGGTTCAGTAGTTTTTGTGTGAAAAGGTTGCAAACATACATACATAGTTATAAACAAATGTATTTATAATATTAGTTTAGATATAGTTAATTATGCATTGAAATCATTGAATCTATCCGTTGATAATAATTCAGTAGTAACTGTTTTAACAAAACTTTTACATTACTGACATTTAAAATATAAATTGATGGAAACTGTTCAATATATGACGTGTAAAAATGTAATAAATAAAATCTTAGTTACACTAACAATAAGTGTCGGTAGATCCACTTTTCTGTGTAATTTTCTTAATAAAATTTTATCTACAGTTAAATGTGGATTTAAGGAATGTACGTGTGTACGAATTGCTTAAACTGTGGGACACTTTATTGTAAATGGATACACTTACACATCTAGTGCATTTATTTAGACGCCTCTATTGAGATGGTCTAGCGCTGGAGTCAGACAGGGATGCATAATTTCTCCACTCTTGTTCAATTCGTACACCGAGTTGAGGATTGGACGGATGGAGTGACCGTAGGCGGATACAAAATTGCCAATCTACGATATGCAGATGATAATACCCTGTTTGTCACTATAAGTAGCCATATGCAAGAACTTCTCCAAAAACTGAAACGTGCAAGATGATGATTGTCGAACACAGGAAACGAAAACTCGCCAAGTCTCACAGAAATAGCACACTGACGTCGTGCAATCATACGTCTACCTGGGAGCTCTTATCTCGAACCGAGCAGGTAGCCTAGATGAAGTCAAGAGACGCATGGTTGTGAGTAGAAGTGCAATTGACAAGCTGAAGAAAATATGGAGGAACAGAAACATCACAAAAGCTACCAAGCTTCGGCTTATAAAATCGCTGGTGTTTCCCATATTGCTGTACGCCACCGAAACATGACACTGTGACAAACCGAAAGCCACAAGATAGACGCTCCGGAAATCCCTTGGACTGAGTTTCGAACAAATGTCTCCATCGTGATTTCTGGATGAACTTAGCATTAAAGAACGCCTATCCACTTAAGTGCGCAGTCGGATCTTGAAATTTTTTGGGCATGTTAGTCGGTGTGGAAACGACTCCATAGAACGTCTTGTCGTTCATGAGAAGGTAGAAAGCACAAGACCCCAAGGGAGATCCCCGATGAGATGGATAGACCAAGTAAGGGATGCGGTGGAAGCTCCTGTGCACGAATGCGCCCGATTAATGGCGAATTGGCAGAAGGAAGGCATAGGGAAAGTGATGACCACGACCACTCTGTCAAGAGTGAAGCGACAAAGAAGAAGAAGAGGATTAGTGGCAGGCTTCGATCGTGGCTATTTTCAACCCTACCAACAAGTCATGCAAAAACGGCTATGTAGAGACCTTTATGACGTAGACTACTGCGTATCAAGTCACCATTTTGTTACTTTAGCATGCATCATCACATACCATCAGCACTTACCAGCAATAAAATAAACTTATCATTTTTAGTAACATAAAACGAATTAAAATAAATTATATTGCCTTTAATATTTGCATTAAATGTAGCAAGTAAACACCAATTTTTACGCCCCATAAACAGTAATGCGAAAGGAGCTTTTTTATATTATAAATCCCGTTATATTACCTGACAGTTAATAATCAAATCCAGTTAGATAAGTGCTTGACCCAAAAAGGTGCCATTAGTTGAGGTCATTGCACTTATTGCTTAATGCATTAGTAGCATTTTAATTGTTTTGTTTATATTTCTTGAGAGAACCGCCTTAAAATCCGCATTGGAGCAGCGTGGTGGGTTTACGCTGTAGATTCTTTCTCCTAAGAGTAGGAAGCTATATTATAACTATTCCTAGCAATGGGAGATGTTTGGCTATTTTTAACTGAAACTTCTTTAGAAGGCGTGATTAGCGTCACGAAATGTGCAGCGCTTATGCAAAGTTATAGGTAGTTTTACTATTTACAAATAACGTGTGCCATTTTAATTTGTTACTATTTTTCATGGAATAAAAAAATATAAACA
Organism: Elymnias hypermnestra; assembly: GCA_015832385.1. Classification (NCBI taxonomy): domain Eukaryota; kingdom Metazoa; phylum Arthropoda; class Insecta; order Lepidoptera; family Nymphalidae; genus Elymnias; species Elymnias hypermnestra. The sequence continues at coordinate 734,360 of JACTOM010000924.1, read as the reverse complement.
CTAATATTGATAAAAAAACACATGGCATTTTTATTTACAATTCGTCATTTGAGATTTCAATAAATTGTTTGTATTAATTTTAGACACTTTTAATTTCTTTTCTATCCTTTTTTTCTCCTTCTAAGTCACAGAAATCTAAGGTTTTAGATTTATATAAGTATAAACAAGACTTAAAAATTAGTTTGGCAAAGAAGTTTCACTTCAGACATGTGTAGTTTGAAGGACGCACTTATAAATTTTTCATTGCTAGCAGGTTATCGCTTGACTGTGAATGCATCTGTTGGTAAGAGGTAATTTATCTCCCATGGTTTCTAAACATCATCTCTATCTACGAGAAATCGTGATTTAACGTGAATATAATCTTAAAATTCAAAGGCATCTGTATTTAATGCTGAAAAAATACTATAATACAAATATTAACCATATACGTAATAGTTTAGGCCTATATTGTTTATATGTCTGTAATTTTGTATGTCATCACGTGGATTCGAGAATTGTTGAGATCGATAATTCGATTCGATTATTAATTTACCCATATCTTCACAGGATCATTAACTACGCGGGTGACACCTTTCAGTTGGGAGCTGTAGCATTTCAGACAATCTCATGCAGAGTTTCGTCATTTCCGAAAAAAAAGTGCACTCTCTATTACATAAAATTGACAAGTCATTCAATGATTTATATTTGGCTTAAGAAAATTTAACCACATCAGTGAATATGCGAGACCGAGACTCGGCTTGAAACATCGTTATCATGTATCATCATATCGGGTATTAAGGGGGGAGGGGTAGAATAACTGGTCAAGAGCGTCCCCAGGAGCTTGGGTGGAGACCATATTGACTAAGACGGCAATCTGACACGACCGGAGTGACATCAGATCCAGGGCTTATCGTGCTCTCTGAGAGACTGAGCACACCGCCAACTTCCCAACTTCGGGCAAATCCTGAGAGTTACTTAACAGAAAACTCAATAGTAATTTCTGAATTCGCCGACCTGAGACTCGAACCTAGGACCTCGTAGATGTAGCCGCGCAAGTTGGTCACTTTAGAAGTTTAAACTTCAAAAATGATACACGCTAAATTACCACAGAGTGAGAATAGTTGAAACGCAATTGACCCGCATATCATGTGGTGGTTACAACACATGACATCACCATGTGACGCAAGTTTAAGTCCTGACGTGTAATTAATTAATATATTCCATTAAACTGTGTGTTTATGTCAAAGTTGTGACAAGATAATAGCACAAGTGTTAAGGCAGCGGAAATCCTGGCCAATGAATCAGATTTTTTATAAGCCGTTATTTGTAAAAGTACAAAAGCCTCACTTAATTTAACGCCCATTCTTTAACAGCTAATGTAAAATTAAGGTGAAAAACTCTTATTTTCTAGAATTTACACGAGGGTTTTCCACTCTGTTTCATCGTAAATCATGTCTATACAAAAAATGTTACAAATATGTATTTACAGTAAATCATAACGTTAACCAATTCATGCACTTTAGTACCATCGTTTGCACCATATAATACATATATGTCGGAGAATAGGGAGAAGGAGAAGCATAAAGCATGGGCATAGGATTCTCCGCCAACATCATCGTTATTGTGGATCACATCCATATTGTGTGGGCGTTGGTAAGTAATGTTGGTGCGATCAAACACTTTATTAATTAACTCAGATCATAATGTTCAATCACTTAATGTTCCCGATATCAATTTACACAAACTCATTAATAATAACAGCCAGGAAAGCGACAGTTTCATTAATCGACCGCTCTGGCGGACTGTCCCTCGGGAACACGTCCATCGTCGGCTCACGACATATGACTCTGTCTCACGCCATAGACAGATGGCGCCAGGAGAGGACGCTTAGGAGACATCGTAAAAACGAACGCGAAAGCGAAAATAACTTATTTGATACCATCCCTTGTTCCTTTCTTAACCGATTACAATCAGGCAGAAGATAGTTTACATAAATAAAAAAAATAACGCAGTAAAACTAACTTCAATAATAATGCAAACAAGTTTGTGTGGGTGTGTGGGTGTGTGTGTGTGTGTGTGTGTTTGTGTGAGAGAGAGAGAGAGGGAGTGCGTGTATGTATCTGTAAGCATGTGTATATTATATTTAAATGTGTTGATACCTCCTAATGAAAAACTTTCCTTTTTTTAATTACCTGCGATTTTTATAAATGGAAGAAGTCTAATTTTGAATATGTGTTAGATTACATATACGCATCAAATTGCAATGGTCACACGACAGGCAAAACATGTGGGCATAGCTAGTATTTATATGTATCTTACACACATTTGCAGCAACAATCAATATTTCTTATTGCTTCTTACAAAAATAGTAACTATTTTCCTTGAAATAAAGATTGGAATAGCATGAATGCATACTTACGGCGTTGTATTAATTAAGAAAAAAAGACAAATACGATTAACGCAAAGAAGACCGCGGTATGTTACAAATTCACATTTATTAAAAAACTATAAGGAGAATAGCAGCTTATTAATGTCCTGCGTATATTTGCTCATCTCCTTCTACCTCCGGAAATCCTCCGTCGGACTCATCCGGGTTACCAGGGAAGAATACAAAAGCTGAACACCTGGTGCCGCAATGATGGATGAAGAGGGTTCTGCTGGGTTTAAGAGGGTATTGTAAGACCTCCCATCGAAAAATCCCACACTCCTGACTGGTCATTGGTCAGAGTTAGTGCGTGAATTGCGTTAAAAAAAAAACAAAAGCCTATTAATGTCCCACTGATGGACTTGAGCTTCCTTACATAAAAAAGAGCAAATTGTGTCATCACAAAAATGAAAAATGAATTTTAAACAAAAATTATGCTTGTACATTTTACAAAAAGTATTTTGGTTTAATTCAAACCAGTTACATTTAGCAAGACTCCACTTCTCTATGCAAAATAATAAGATCATAAATGCGAAAGTAATTTTGCCTATATGTCATGTTTTCACCTGTGCCCCCCTAGTCAAGATGACATTCTAAGTACGATAACGCTACGTCGAACGACTAGAACCATACAATTGGTCCGAGTGATCACGTGATATATCGATGTGATGCGTCATTCTGTTATCTACAGATATATATATCTTTGATGTACTTGTGTATATTCACATTTATAATACAATGCAAGGTTTGTTTCTTGTAAATCTTTCATTATTGAGTTGTCTTTCCACACAACCGCCACTACCAAAATATTTAGATGGCCTAGGGTCTGTAGACAAGAAGTAATTCTAAGTACGCTAACGCCAGTAGAACGCTGAAATATGTATGGGATTTGTTAGACTAGATAATTGGGTGACAATACTGATAACTCTGAAATGTTAAGAGTTAATATGTAATGTAGTGGCAACTCTTCAAAATACCAAAAATATTGTGCAATATTACGAAATGGTATGCATTACGAGGTAACTTTTACGGGCGGAACAATTTTGTGAGTGTTTCGAGATGGTTTGTGTTGTAGTTTGAATGTGTTAATATAAAAACTATATAACCTTCAAACGAATTACCAAAAAAACTCTGCACATCTTCGTGATGCTAATCACGCGTTTCATCTGTTACAATTTTACCCTCATGCGCCTAAAGTTTCAATTCAAGAATTGTAATAACTTTTGATGATTTAAATACAAATATACATTTACTCTTTTTAAAAAATGTACACGAATGGGTAACATCCCTTCTTCCAGGAATAACTTCGCTTCTACAAAGTGGTTTCTGGAAATCCGACGGAACCAGTTTTGCAACAATCATGAAACAAGTCTCGCAGCATATCAATGCAACACAGTTTCCCTTAAAGTTTTTACTTGCGTATTATTCGAGTAATGATTTTGTTTCATTGAAAGCGCTTAATTTATTTGAATTGAAAAACTGTTTTAGTATTTAATAACCCATTTATCCAAGAAAACTATGAGCTATATAACATTATGTTAATATAAATAGGAGTGGTGTGTTAATGTAAAATGTGGCAAAAAGGGGATTTTTTTCCTTATAAATAAAAATACTGCATGTACCTCATATCACTTAAGAAATAAAACTAAACTTGTTTTAAATTCTAGTAGGCTACATAAAATGAACAACCCATTTAAGGGTTACTGTATACGTTTCTATAATAAACTCCCAGAAGACGTTCTAAAGATGTTGCTTAATAAATTCAATGTTTTTATTAAAAGAAAATAGACAGAAAAATATTACTGTAATTTGTAAGATTAGATTAGACGATAGAATCGCGTGGGAGTAAAAGAATTGCTCTAACTCATATTTAAATATAGCAAACTAATGTAAACTGCCTCATTGGTCTAGTGGTTAGCATGTTCGACTACAGACATGAGGTCTTGGGTTTGAGTCCCGGGTCGGGCCAATTCAAAAACCAATATTGAGTTTTCTATTAAGATTTACTCAATATTTGCCCGAAGTTGGGAAGTTGGCAGTGTGATCCACCCCCGTGCCTCGGAGAGCACGTTAAGCCGTTGGTCCTGCGCCTGATCTCTCTCCGGTCGTGTCGGATTCCCGTCACATCGGACTATGAGAGTGAAGGAATAGAGAGTACACTTGTGTACTATGCCTGCCAATCCGCAGTGGAGCAGCGTGGTGGGTCTATGCTCTAAAAACCCTCTCTCATACGAGTGAGGAAGCCTGTGTCCAGTAGTGGGCCTTAATGGGCTGCCACTTACTTTACTTAAACTAATGTAATATTGTAATGATGATGGTAAAAAACACAAAATACCCGACTGAGTTTGCTGTGGGCTCTTCTCAGGAAAGTAGTGGAATTAGTGTATGGTAAAATATATATTTGACATTAACATTTTGAATTTGAACTTATGCGAACTTTCGATGAATAAAATATTAAAAATAAATATTATATTAGATAACGTACAAAATCAAACATCAATAAGTGTTTTATTTGCACTAAAACTTCGCATTTTAGTATTTTTAGATTTTAACACCCTTCTCCTTAATGTCTAACACGATTTGTGGATGATCTATTATTAAACAGCCTGCCAAGTTTTTTTAAATAAATTGTTCGCAAATCACAGGTTGAGAAGCTCTGTGTTAGGCTATCAGATTCCTATGAAATGCACAGTGATTCTGAGGAGATGTGCCATTGATTGAATATTGATATAAGTAACAACGTTTTTTTAAAAAAATCATTTTAACTAAGGATATTAACCATATATACATTTATATGCCAAAAATAGACACCTTCCTTTTGGCTTTAAGAAACTTTCATGGGTTTTTTTGTCGCTGCCTAGGAGACAGACGGGAGTGTGGAGTCGTCGGTAGTACCAGAATCTCACTAAAACCTAGCAGAATCCCTTGTCACTTGTGAATGGAAGGACCCGAGGTTCGTTGTGATATTCCACCCTGGCCCCTCTGAATGAAGCCGACTCAAAAATGCACTACGGAGGAATGAGTTGGATAAACCTCCATCCCCTGTTTCCTGCTCCTCTCCGTCGATACTGTGCCTCGACTGCATTCCCCCTCTTTGTATGCCGTGCTTCCTTCAGAGAGGTCCGTACCGATCAGCGACGTCAAAAAATGACGCTGAGGTCCCCAACCTGGTCATTCGGCTACTGTGGGGTGCGCTGTGTCTACAGGAGCACCACATTCGGGGCAGATGGCCAACGGATTACAACTAACGATTTGGTGCAGGTATTTTTCGAGGCAGCCATGACCGAATTAACCGGCACCAGCTGGTAAAACTTTCATACGTAGTATATTAAGTAGAATTAATATTGAGGCAGTTTTTTTTTTAAGAAATAAGTTACATAATTTCGAATAATACAAAGAATAATTGGAATGTATAATATAATTGAATTTTAAGCTCATTTAGTTCAGCTTCAAAATGGTGAAGTAAAAGATTTCAACGCGATTTCAGCTCCAAACTTTTGTATGTCCAGCAAATATTTTTAATGTCTTTAATAAATTATTATTTATTAATATTGCCGTTCCTGTGTTTATAGTGAATCTTTTACAGTTAAGGCAGTGAAACTATAGAATGTTCTTATACATGAATTACACCATGGTTTCGGTAGGAATCTTTAGGTCGTTTAAGTTTATTTATTGAAGAGAAACTTCTTTAGGCGCATGATGGTAAAATTTTACAGCTGAAACGAGTGATTAGCGTCACGAAGATGTGCAGCGTTTTTTTATGGTAATTTGTTTGAAGGTTAGACAGTTATAATATTTACAAATAGCGTCATTTAATAATTTAATACACCATTTTTCATAAAATATAATATAAAAATATTTCATAAATACTCTTTCCTAAGTTTTAAATAAAATAAATTATCAATAATCTAATGGTTAGCATGTTCGACTACAGACATGAGGTCCTGGGTTTGAGTCACGGGTCGGGCCAATTCAAAAATCAATATTGAGTTTTCTATTTAAGATTTTCCCAATATTTGCCCGAAGTTGGGAAGTTAGTGGTGTGATCCACCCCCGTGCCTCGGAGAGCACGTTAAGCCGCCGGTCCTGCGCCTGATCTCTCTTCGGTCGTGACGGATTCCCGTCACATCGGACTATGGCAGTGACGGAATAGAGAGTGCACTTGTGTACTATGCCTGCCAATCCGCAGTGGAGTCTAGGCTCTAAAAACCCTCGCTCGGAGTGAGGAGTCCTGTGCCCAGTAGTGGGACGTTAATGGGCTGCTACATTTTACTTTTACATATTGACATAAAACCCATGGCATTTTTATTTATAATATGTCATTTAAGAGTTCAATACATTACTTGTATTAATTTTCGGCACTTTTATTGTTTTTATGAAAATTCAATTTATAAAATACCAAGCATATCTGCCTTTCTACCTCCACTAACTCTCGGAAATCTAAAGTTTTAGGTTTGTTTAAATATAAACAAGACTTAAAAATTAGTTTACGATAAAAGTTTCACTCCTGACTTTTGTACTGTGATACCATCCTGAGATATTGTAAATAAAATATTCAAGTGTAAGAAACCCCCGTAGATTTTCTGTGCGACCATTAGTTTCGTAGATATGCTTGAAAACAGAAAAAACGTCCATTTTCATTCGAAGTCCGATGGTTCAGTGAAAAATTGTTGTATCAAAATTGAAGCTAAATAGACAGCCTTTCTAATCCATAAAGAGATTGAAAAATTTAGATTTTTTTCTCTCACTATACTCATTAAGTTTGCGAGAAACGTGTTACTTGGATTTTTTTTGTACAAGATCCTAAAATTGGAAACTTAAAGTGTGACATTGCTTTTTATTTTACTCCTAAGCGACCATTTTTATAAACGCTCAAAAGTCATTTGAAAAACCGTTAAAGTTTTAGATATTTTATTTGATCTCTTAAATTTTTCCCACTACTATATTTATAAGTATTGTTTCAGTTAAATGTATCAGATATTTCAATGAAGCAAAATGATCAGAAAAGTCGATATTTGCTCTGTTATAGTCGTAAATTGTAAACGCCTAATGATTTTTAAATATTTTACGAAAGCTATATATTTTGCTCTACATTTTGGTAAGGCGTTTAATTATCAACAGCTTTGGGTACTTTCATGTACTTATACAAATGATTAATTTAGTAAGGAGTTTTATTCTAATCTTTTATTAAAGTATGTCTTTTATTAAAGTATAAAAGCCTCAATACATGTATAGAAAACGCGCTTAAACATTTCACTTTAAATAAACGAAAAATTGTTTAAAAATATTTATTATTCAAGTAGGCTCAGAAATCGCTTTTGAATCGTCAGGGGTCTGTGCTTTGGTAACAAATCTACCACCGATTCGGAAAGTTTGTTCCGCTGAAAAGAAACCAGCAAGAAACTCTGTGGTTACTTTTTAAAATATAGCTTTAAATGTTACAATGTGCAATATCTTGCTTCTGTGTGTAAATGGAATCAAGTCCAAACACTTTTATCATTTAAATAGTCTTCAATATTATAATATCTCTTTCGTAATTGTGTTTTTTTGAAGTGAAGCTTCTTAAAACAAGTTACGGATGAAACGCGTCCTTCGCTTCACGAAAATGTGCAGCATTTTTTATGCTAGTTGATTTGAAGGTTAGATAGTTTTAATATTTACAAGTTTAATATGTATATATACTTTCATAAAATATTGAATAAAAATATTTAATAAATTCTCTTTTCTAAATTTAAAATTCAAAAACAAAATTTAACTAATATTGACAAAAACTCGTAGCATTTTTGTTTACAATTCATCAGTTGAGATTTTAATAAATTATTTGTATTAATTTTCGACACTTTTGTATAAATTTGACATAAAAAGTTTGTGTGTGTGTGTGTGTGTGGGTGTATAGGTTTGTGTTCTGACAGGTTAGCGTTTGACTCTAATATCAGTAGATGGTATGCTGGGCTGAGAAAAGGTTATGGAGCATAGACCCACCATGCTGCTCCTCTACGAATTGGCAGGTATAGTACACAAGTGAACTCTCTATTCTTTCATTCTCACAGTCCGACGTGACGGCAATCTCACACGTCCGGAGAGAGATCAGGCTCAGAATCGACGGCTTAATGTGCTCTCTCCAAGGCGCGGCAGTGGAGCACAACTCAATATTGATTTTAGAATTGGCCCGATCCGGGACTCGAATCCAGGACCTCATGTCTGTAGCCGAACATGCTAACCACTAGACCAATGAGGCAGTTAACCTGGTAAGAGGTAATATATCTGTTGTGGCTTGTTGCTTTAAGGTCCTTGCTGGTAGGGTGGTAACTAGCCACGAAGCCTCTCACCAGACCAGACTCTGACAAATTAGAAACCCTCTAACTTTAGGGTAAATTTGGGAAGGTAAAGTTGGGAATCAAACCAACCAGCGAGGACGTTAAAATAAAAGTGTGTTCGAAGAAAGAAAGAAAGAAACAAGATATTAGCTAGAATTTTATTAATGAACTTTATAAAATTTACAAAATAACAACTAATAATAAATACAACATATAAAAATACTAACATCTAAAAAGACCACATAGTCTTAAATCCTAATTTAGGATTTCATTACTTACAATTATATAATAATAACATGAAATAAATATGCTTTATAAAATAATTAAAATATTATATAGAGGTTAATCCTTTTTATCGAAAACAATTTATAAATTAAAAATATTATATATTAGTTCATTTAAGATATTTATACAATATGATATTATAAATATTTTCACAAAATATAATAATAAATTATATGACATTTAATAAAACAAAAATATTAATATTAAATTTATTCTACATTATGTAGCACCCAAATATTTACACAATTAGCAAAATACGAATAGAGAAATGACTTAAGTAGTGTTGAATTTTTTTTTTCTATAATTATCACAGAAGGTAAAAAATTTATTTACCCGTTCTAGCAGGTAATTAACAATCATGTAGTCATTACCTCATATATTAAAATTCCTAACATCAATTTAAAATTAATGATAAAGTATTTATCATCTTTCCCTACATTTTTAACACTGTTATATATATAAATATATATGATTTTTCTGTATACGGGTATGACTGAATTCTTAAAAAGCTGAACCTATTGTGACCATTTTTTTCTTTGTTAGTAGGATTCAAGATCATGATTCGCTTTATTGTGATTTCACCTGATTGTAATTGATGATACAGTCTAAGATGGAAGCGCAAAAATCTGTTAAGATGAGATATACCCCTTATGATTTCTACACAGCATCGTAGCGGAGCACAAATCTCTTTGTTTGACAGCACGTCTTTGCGGGTAGGGTGATAACTAGCCCCAGTCAAAGTCTTCCAACAGTCCAGACTCAGATAAATTAGAAAATACAATTTCCTAAATTCGCCCTGCCGGGAATCGAACCCGAGGCCTCTGCTAGCAGAGCGAGTTTTCGCACCACTGAACCAGCGAGGCCGTCAAATATTCCCACGAGATCGAGAATCATGCGGGTAACACCGCCGGATACAACTTTTAAAAAGTCGTCATAATATTTTAGTTATTTATCAACAAATATATTATCATAATGAAAGATCGCAATAATCTTAAAGTAAAAATACTACAAAGAAATTTTCTTCAAAATCAGTCGAGCCGCTTATGATTTATTAAAGTACAGACAGTCGTAGGCATTAGCTAATAATCTTATATAAAGTTAGCGGATTCACGTATTGTTGCTATAATACCAGTTTTCATTATGATCAGTAATTTTTTAAGTTACAACGGGACACACAGATAGACAGAGACTCAAGCTGAATATTTATATCAAAATATTACTAAAAAAATAGTGTTCAGGCGACTCTACAGATTTCTACAGCTATATGAATAACAAAAAGTTTAAATTCAAAAATGCTACAATAGTTTCATTAAGCTCAAAATTTATATAAAATATTATTTTCGAGATTCAATAATTTAAAATTGTAATACTATTCAAAAGTTATTAAATATTGACGTTAAAACGTTTTAAATTTTATATACACAATCAAGATTACAGATAAAGGTATTTTGCAATAACAAATTTTGTTACATTTATAGAATAGGTTACAATTTTATACAAATAAATTATGATTTATATTAACTTAAGTACTTACAAGTTTGTCAATCCAGGGTACAAACTTCTGTATATTTGTATATACTCCGGGTAAATGCTCGCGGCCGCAGCCGATGCCCCATGAAACGAGTCCTATAAGGGTGCTACGTCCCTGATACTTCAAGGTCAAAGGACCCCCCGAATCTCCTTGGCATGAATCTCTACCTCCCTAAAGATAAAAATCTTACATTTAAATCTCAGTAAAAGATGTTGAAATTGTATTAAAATATCAGGATATAAATGTAACTAGTACGTTCTTGCATAATTTAATAATTATTACGTTTACGACTGCGTTCTGTCAAAAAGATTGAAAATGTGGCAGATTTCAGTGGAACATGCCTACATTGCTTAGACAACAGATTACTTGTAATTTATTATGAACTTTATTGATATTAAAGGTCAAATTGACTCTACATTTTAGTTATAATACGTTTGTATGGAAAATAGAAAAGGACTGTTTTTTGGGTTTCCCCCTCATTCGGACTTTTCTTGCCGTAAAAACCATCCTTGGACTTCAACGAATATTTAAAAAATGAATTGTCAAAATTGACCCAGACGTTGTTGAGTTATGCGCTTACCAACACATTTTGCGATTCATTTTTATATTACAGATAAAACTTGTTGTACGTATGTAAAAATATTGAATCATTCAATAAAAAGAGTGAATGTACCTCATATAAATTCTCATAGGCTGCATAAAATTAACAACTCATTTGAGGGTAACTGTATACGTTTCTATAATAAACTCCCACAAGACGTTCTAGAGATGTCACTAATAAATTCTTACTAATAAAGTCTTTTTTAGACTATAGATACATGTAGAAATTTTTATTTAAATGATATTGTAACGTTGATGGAAAAAATACAAAATACCCGACTGAGTCTGCAGTGGGCTCTTCTCAGGACAGCCCGCGAAGGAACCCTCGTAACTTTAGATTTTAAGTCGTTCTTTAATACCATCGCAATTAGTGTGTAGAAAAAAATATATATTTGACGATTAAAAAGTGCTGTAATATGCCTACTTGAATAAATATATATTGACTTTGACTTTCAGGAGGTGATAGTGTACCATTTGTGACTTTCTCAATATAAGTTGATAATAGAAAAGTATCAATTTACATCTAATGGTTATTTTTCAATATTAAAATAACAATCGGTCCACTTTTTAAAATAAGAGACGAAAGACGATATGACTTAACTTTTGCATAATGCATATGGAGGTATAATTTATCCTAACGGGAATGCCTTGGATTACCAATAACCATGTATATTTCACGTAATACATTAAGTTTAACGTCTCACCTCTTTGTATCCGGCACAGAGGAACACGTCGTGGATGGTTTCTCGTCTCCCCGCTGCACGGAACCATCGTTGACAGCGTTCGTTTGGTATCACTTCCACATCCACTTCCTGTGTTTACGTATATTTATTTAAGTAAAGCTTTTTTACACCTCCTCAACAATTTTTATCTATCTATCGCAAGTAGCATTACATACAGCCGCAGGGGTAGAGCGAAAGGCGCTTCAGTTAGTACTTGACTGTGATCACATCTGATAGTAATTGATGATATAGTTTAAGATGAAAGCGCGCTAAACTGAACTGAACACCTGGAACTCGAACCCCGGACTCTGAAGTAACCTAACAAATTTATCTCAATATGTATACACCTTAAAAACGTGTTGCTCATATGAGACACCCGTTTAAATGAAACAACTTTACAAAGTTAAATTTACAATGATATCGTCACACCCGGGATCGAACCCGCAACTTAATACTCATACGTTACAGGTTAGTCATTTTGCCACCCCACTATCACCAGTCTTTTATATGGGAATCACAACAACAACATAAAAAAGCACAACACTATTACGCAAATGTGTACCCCCCTCCCGGCTACCACCGCTTTATACATAATGTACCTTGTAAATGTTGCGATGCAGCAACTAACGTAAGCTCATTGCTATTTGATTACAGACAGTTATATATTCTGCCAAAAATCGCACCCTTACCGTAAGCCGTTGAGGAGTTCCGTTGATCATCATATATAACTACGACAATAACTTGACCACACCGAAGTTACGGTAGGTGACTCAAATATCCTGAGATTTTATAAAAGATTCTGCCGAGTTTCGTTCATTTGCTCTCAAGAATTAAAGAGTTCCGTTAATTTGTCATGGAACCCATGATCAAAATCTAACCAAACTATCATCAAATAACCCTGACTGTAAGGAATAGGTACATTAGTTTTTGAGCTAATTTCAGACAGTCAATTAGACGAGGCAGAGAACTCTGTTTTGTAATATTTAGACATCAGCAAACATCATAATATAGAAGGATAATTATTGAAAGAACATCCTCTATAAGTATGTTTTGAAGTAATTTTTAATTGTTAGTAGATATAACTCATTTAATACAATAACACTTTACCTGTAATACTGATGGCACTGTGCTTTGTCCATGTCTTGTTCTTCCCCAACCAGCGACGGTTGCCATTTTCCCAGCCAATTTCATCTGCTTCTGTGGTAGACATACCTGAAATAAAAATTTAAATTTGTTCAACCCTTTTTTTTGACATGGCGACTAGTATCGGGAGTGTGGGTCTCGGCGAAGGGGAGACCTCGCAATACCCACTATAACCCAGCGGAACCCTCTTCATCGCTTAGTGGGATCCGAGCAGTGCTCGCAAATTCTTCTCTGAAGTCCAGGATGAGTCCGATTGAGAGTTAACGAAGGCAGCATTACGGGTGCAAATATACGTCATCTGGCACCCTCGCCTTCTTCGGCGGTGATAGAGAGCATCGACTGCGTTTTCCCTCTGTCGCTCGTAGTTCGTTTCAGCGAATCGACGGACTTACAGAAGAGGACCACTGCCGCCCAGCGTCTCTCACATGTGAGCATTGCACCTACAACGATCTTCAGCAAAAAAACCGCGCCACCAGGACGTAACGTTGAGGTCCCCAAGATGCACATCTTTTTTTTATTGCTGACAGTTTAGCGCTTGACTGTGATCTCACCTGATGGTTAGTGATGATACAGTCTAAGATGGAAGCGCGCTAATCTGGGTAAGAGGCGATGTACCCCTGACGGTTTCTACACTGCATCGAGCTGCTTTGTTTTGGCGGTACGTTTTTGCTGATAGGGTGGTAACTAGCCACGGCCGAAGCCTCCCACCAGACCAGAATCAGATAAATTAGAAAATACAATTCTAAGTTCGTCCTACCGAGGATCGAACCTGGGGCCTTTGCTAGCAAGGCGAGTACTCGCACTGCTGCGCCAGCGAGGCCATCATGGTGCTAAAGTGTGGAGCGCGAAGTCAACAGTGGCACTACACTCATGGCAGGTATGTAACTCTTCACGGCCAATTCGGTGTTGGAACTTTTCGAAACTACCGTGTCTGTTTAGAAACAGCACCAGGTTTTTTATTTGTTTTTGTTGCTAGGAAATGTTTTTACGCACCCCGGAAGAAGAAGGAATTCTTCCAATAGAGATAGTGGGTCTGGCTTAGTACCACTAAAACCCAGTGCATCCCTCAACATCCTTGATGAGATCACTTGTGGGTCCCATTTTGCTTTCCACTCTAGTGACCCGACTATGACAGTCTACAGTTAACTGAGGGGAATTGTGGAGCGCATACCTACGCTTATTGCTACTCAGTCTCCTTCGACGGAGAGGGAAAGTATCAGCCGCATTCTCCCTTTGCCTCTCAATCGCAGCCCTCTATCCAAACTTGAGCATCATATCATCATTTCGATTATGCTTCCAGTGAGAGGTCTCCACCGATCAGCGATAATAAGATATGCCACTGGTGTGCCCACATCGGACATTGCCAACGTATGGTGTACCGTATCTACAGTGGCACCAGACCCATACCCCACTGGTAAGCCATTGTTCCGTTTCCACTGTGTCCACGCCCGCTATTAGGGAACTGAAATCCTCATGCCACATATGTAATTTAAAGTTGAATGTGGTGCAAGAAAGGGGTAAGTTACTTCTTTGATAAGTATAGTTCACGTCGCTTGTAATAATACCAAATACAATAATGTTTGTGTGGCAATCGTTTAGAACTGCAAAATTGCTATTTTTTTTACAGAAGTAATACTTATTTAGTACAAATGTACAGATTTTCCAAATAATATCAATGTTTCAATAAAATGAAGTCTTAATGCCCCTTTAAAATAATGACACCATAACCGTATAACCTTGATGTGGTTAGTTTACTGCGTTTAGTTTCTTTGTTATTTTATAGAATTAGTTAATAGGCATAGGTTTAATTAGTAATAATAAATCATTTTTGCACTCAAAAGTAATATTATTAGAAAAGCAGGCTTTAATCGGAAAGAAATGGAGACAGTTTCAAATTGTTGTCATTAAAAAAGTAACACGTCTTACCGGAAGTATGTGTTGTTTGAAGACCACGTCTCTATCCAATTGTACCAAAGCGACGTCATTCCTGAAGTCGGATGGCTCGTAGGATGGATGGACTTCTTTACGTTGTACAGCAAACTCTTCATGAGTATACCTCTCTCCTGCATCTCTTACGTCCCATTCACCAAGACGTACCCTCAGTTGAGAATTTGGTGTCCTGAAAATTAAAATGTCAACAAATTCATAACTATTAATAATAGATGGCTACACTGGCGCTATTGTGCGACTACTATTTTGTACGATTTGTTTAAGTCTGGTGGAAAGCTGCAATTGTGACTAGTTACCACCCTAAAGGTGCTGCCACAAAAAAAGTTTATAAACATTAGTAAACATTTTCTAACAAACATTTGATCATAATAAGGTTTTATGACTATTAAGGTTTTCATAAGTAAGGTAAGTATCAGCCCATTAACGTCCCACTGCTGGACACAGGCCTCCTCACTCATATGAGAGAGTGTTTTTAGAGCATGGACCCACCACGCTGTTCCACTGCGGATCGGCAGGCATAATACACAAATGTACCTTCTATCTCATAGTCCGATGTGACGACAAACCGACACGGCCAGAGAGAGATCAGGCGCAGGACTGAGGGATTAACGTGCTCTCCGAAGCACGGGGGTGGATCACACCGCGAACTTCCCAACTTCGGACAAATATTGAGAAAATTTTAATAGAAAACTCTATTTTGATTTTTGAGTTGGCCTGACCTGGGACTCGAACCCAGGACGTCACGTCTGTTGTCGAACATGGTAATCAGAGTAATGAAGCAGTGGATATAATAATAAAATGTTATAAATATTATATAGCAGCATATATACGTGTACAAAAACATCTACGTGTGTGTAATCTACGTGCTTTTAATTTGTGTAATTTTGTAATCCTTGTCAGGTATTTGAATATATTGCGAATTAAAAAGGATCGGTGAAAGTTTATGGATTTGTTTTAGGTTCAAAAAAAATGGTGATTAAATCTCACCATTGTTTTCTTACTTTTAATTTTATAATATTATCGCCGACCAACGAACATATATTCTAATGCATTTGCAAATAGTTTACAAAATATCTTTAAGCCAAAGATTATATGCCAATACGATTATAAGAACTCAGTTTGTAATTCATTAAAAGATACTGTTACAGAGATAGATAACTACAATGAAAAGCTTGATAATAACAATAACAAAAACACTTACGTTGCAACACAATGTGCAGCTGTAACCACCCATCGATCTGATATCAAAGCTCCACCACAAGCTAACTTCTTGCTAAGAAATCCAGATTTGATTAAAGCAGCTTGCCACGGATGGGAACCAAACCCGGTAGAGTGACCACCTACTATACGATTGGATCTAGAATAATGCTCGCCACAACCTGAAATTTTATATTCACATTTAAAACACGACAAGGACAAAACATAATTATAAGATTTCAAGTTACCTAAAATTCGAACTTAAGCAAACTTTCATATTATTAAATTGTGTAACATTATTTCTTCAAAATCGACTTTCATATTTTATGACATGACATGGTAACTATTAACTTATATTTTTAAAATAATTACTTTCTCCTTGATCAAACTTAATTAATTTTTTCATTGGAATAAATTGCGATGTATTTGTTTCTATATCGAAATCCAAATGTAGTAAATATTTTTAAATATCATAAAAAGATTACTAGTTAATTAATTTATTATTTCTTCTGCCTTTCCTTACATGCGCAGAATTAGTAGCGAGAAGTCCCACTGGTGGGCATAAGCCTCTTTAGTCATAAAATCATTAAAACGCAAAATGACAAATTTTAAACAACAATCATACATTTTTAAAAGATGCAATAGCATAATTAAAATGCGTTAGACAAGTAACAGTAGAACAATTAATGCTATGAGAGAAGATATTGCGATAAAATCTCACTGATATCACTTGAGAGGTCAATCTCAACATTTCGTAGCAACCCGAATAATCTTACATTTTTAGTCTCACCGTTTATTGCAACGTAATCATTTATTCGTAAATTTTCAGATTCAGTTTCAAGCAGAGTTCATACAGTTGTTTCAGCTTTTTCTGATGATGATGATTTAATTTATATAACAAAAAGGGCTAATAATATAACGTTATTGGATAATGAAAAGTAATTCCTAATTACAAAGCCGAGTAACAAAGCGTGTGCTGTACATATAAACAGAAGGGTGCGTGATGATTATGAAGACGCTGTGCAAAAATACAAAGCAGATATAGAAAAAACGGCTCATGCAGAGGTTACTCAAGAACATAAAATCTATTTAAAGATGCTCTAATATCTGGAAACAAATTAAATAAAAGATAAAATTATTAAACAATTTTGGTGACCAAATATTTTATTAAATAAGTTATGGACTGAAGCCATAAATAGTCCCAAAGTCTCATTACTATACATAAAAATTATAATTTGTAGCAAAAAAGGGAACGAATCAGAATTATTTGCTGATAAATATATCTTTAGAGCTTTAAACTTTTCTGTACATTTCTCAACTTTACTGCAGATTCTACATACCTAGACATTACCAGCAATAAATTCAATCTATTATTTAATATCCTATATGTAACCTTTTATACATTAAGGTTAAGTAAATATTTCGCTATGTGGTACTTATTATATTGATTTCTTGATTTGTTCTCGAGTTTCCTCTCTATCTAAAGAAGAGACAATAGCCCCTTTTACAAAATGCATCTCACCCGGATAACTAGGCCTTGAAGGCTTATGAACATTCGTGTGTACTGGAACATAATCATCATCACCATCCGGTTTACTAACACCTGTGTTATCCGTGTAAATGTCATCCGGTATGTGTGTTGTACTTTCGTGGTATGATGGTTTAACGTGGTAGAAGTTGTTCTGATTGTAATCTACGTTCCAGTCCGGTTTGGGCCGGTTCGAACCGGTTTGATCTGGATCTGGTATGTTTGGAGCTGGTTTTGGCCGGTTGTAGTGCGGTTTTGGTCGGTTCGACTGCTCCGTGTATATGATGATCGGGTCGTCAAATGGTGTGTTTGTTTGATAGTCGAAGGTTTCGTGTGGGAATGAGCCGATCAATTCGATAAGGTCACCTGTTGTCAGATGAATGTTTTACCAAGATGATCTTTTAACAACGCTTCATGTTTTTACTTAATTTTGTAATTTACTTTATATTAATATTAAAACGGGCAAGTGTTATTTAAAGAAGCAGCGTTTCGTAACACTTTAAAGTCTATATCAAGATAAGATTGGCTTTAATCGGATCCACTGGCTTAATAAAATATATCAGATTTGAGAGTTGGTTTTTACTTGTTTGTAACATGTGAGCTAATAGCTTTTTAATACTCACATAATAAGATTATGTAAACTCTTGAAGGTTTAATAACGAAACGCATAATTTTGTTAGTAATATCCGTTTTGTACTTACGTAAGATAATTAAAGCATGACAGTATGCAATTTCGATTGCACAATTTATAGTTACATCAAAACCATCTAATAGCTAAAATCTTTTATTAATAATAGAGTGTCTGAGAAGTTCTGCAAGAATATAATTTGACCTTTCCCTTATAATGATTACTTACATGATAAAAAATCTCAACAGAAAATGAACTCTTATAACTTGCTTGGGTGGGTGAAGTTGGGTGGAGGGTGGTTGCCTTCTTTTGCGAGACCGTCATGTCGCTGAAGGAGGCAAGACTGAGGCTAAGGGAGCAAGAGGCTGGAGCTCTACCTCGCCGTAGGAGGAGGCTTTGTGGCAGGAGTCGCACTTATGCACCTCATGCCTCACTCTATTGAGTGGTAGATCCTCAAAGTCTGTACCATCCGGGTCACTAGAGTGGAATACAGTTAGGGAACCTCTAGTGATCTCATTCATGGATGGGGAGGGATCTGCTGGGTTTTAGTGGGTATTCTGTTATCAGTGAGTCCCATACTCCCGATGGAATTAGTCTTTCATCGGGGTGCGTAAAGGCATTTCCCAGGGCAAAAAAGTCCCATAATATAGAGCTTGTTATTTGTTACTCAAACTTTTCTCAGAAACGGAGAACTATTGTTTATGGTTAATCTCCTGAACTAGTGCTTTGGTTTTAACTTGACTTTCGCTAGCAAATAACTGAAAGAAAGCTGTAAAGAATAATATTGGATGTATTATATTCCGAACCCTACAAGAATATTTGAAACGGTGCCACAGATCAAACTTTAATCAAATAGCTTTTTTCCCTTTTTTTTTATTACATGTAAAACACATTTCTTTCTCGAAAATAAAAGTAACTTAAATTACTCCTTATAAAAGCAGTAAAAATTTGTCCAATCGTTTCAGAGATTGGCCAAAGTAAAAATATAAAAATAACTTGCTGTGCCTGCGACTTTGTTTGCGCGAAATAATGTTTTTGGGTAGCATTTTTGATGATAAGAGATAATTATTTTATGAATAAGAACTGTGTGTAAGAGTGTACTACAGACAGACAGAGTTACTTTTGATCATATAAGCAAGGTTTGTTTTTTTACACCTTTGAGGGTAAGACTTCTACAAACTTTGAATGTCATATTTATATATATAGAAACAACAGTGTAAAAATAAGTTGCAAGCTTCCAGCTCTAAAAATTACGATACTTCCATCCAATTCAACCGTTTTTCGTACCATAAGTATTACCAAAAATATCTTTAAGGCCATCTGTGTACCAAATTTCATTTAAATCGGTTATGTAGTTTTAGCGTGAAAGCGCGACAAACAGACAGAGTTAATTTCACATTCATAATTTTTAAAAAGGCGATAGTAAATTACGTATATATGTAGATATAATTTTGTTAAATGGTCGTTATATTAATATAGTCTTATAACAAGATATAATGTCCAAAACATTTCAACTTTCAAATCATGGAGCCGGCGTTTAATTCGCTTGTTAACTTACAAAACAAGAGCACAAATTAGACACGAGAAAGCTATTACAATTATTTAATGGCAGTAAAATCTCGATTTAAGAGAAAATTAGTGAAAGTAAGGAGCTCCAGGCGTATTCGAGCGTTAACACAATAGTACACGCCTTGAAAAATTAACGCTATTGTATATCCGGGGATGGTTAAGTTGTTATGGAAAGTACCTACTAACATAAGTGAAGCAAAACAGTGATTTCTATATAGATTAACATCCTATTGTTTATGGCTAAGCCTGTTTTAGTTATGTACAAAGGTTAATAGTAAATACATACAAATATAGCATCGTTGGTCTAATGGTTAGCCTGTTCGACTACAGACTTGAGGTCGTGGCTTCGAGTCCAGGGTCGGGCCAATTAAAAATCAATATTGTGTTTTCTATTAAGATTTTCTCAATAGTTGCACAAAGTTGGGAAGTTGGCGATGTGCTACACCGTCGCTCCTGCGCCCGATCCTCTCTTCTATGAATGAGGAAGCCTGTGCCCAACAGTGGGACTTTAATGGGTTGCTATTTACCATACATAGTCCTTCCACTTGCCACGATCCTTGCATATCTTCTTCACTTCTTTCATTCTCATCAGACCTTTCAGAAACGTTCGTTGGTTTAGAGTGTTGACATGGCCCTTATTTAATGTTAATGTCCTGGATTTTGTCAAGGAACGTTCGCTTCGGTCTTCCCCTTCCAACTTTCCATTTACTCTTGACTCATTAATCCTTTTTGTCAGTCTCCTTTCATTCATTCTCTCTACGTGCTCATCTAAGCATTGATAATAAATGTACACTTTAATTCTGTTATCTGTCAATAAAACTGCTACCTAGACAACTTGGCATTTATATAATATTGTTTATCCTATCTGTTTCAATAACACACACACACACACACACCCACACACACACACACACACATGCATACGTATACACACACGCACACACACATGCATACGTATACACACACGCACACACACACTCACACTCACACAGTCGTTTGCCTTGTTATTTAAGTTAGCTTTATTCTGTTAATTGTTATTTATGTAAATAGACGTAATCTGTCATGGCCATATTTTTAGCGTTAAATGTAATGTAAAAAAATGTCAAAATTGTACGCTGTTTGATTACCAATAAAGAATAAAAAAAAAGACATACTGGTTGATTCGCGAAAGTTGATGCTGGTGGTTTTGTAGCTAGACGATGCATAGGAAAATCTTGGTCTAAACTAATCAAAAATCATTAAAGAATCCAGAGTTTAGTTACATATACACTTAGACTACATATATAACAATATACACATACAATATACAATAACAGCTAAACACAATGTAACCTACAAAAAAACTATGTTTAAAGAAGTAACCGTTGAGTTTCTTGCCGGCTTCTACTCAGCGGAATCAACTTTCCGAACCGGTGGTAGATTTGTTACCAACGGACAGACTACTGACGATTCAAAAGTGCTTTTTCAGCCTACTTGAATAAAGAATATGATTTTGATTTTTGATATATTTCCACCTCCATCCATCCTACATCTCTTTTTTTAATAGACTTCATTCATCTCATTCAAAACTCGATTGTTGTTAATTGCATAACTCTTAAAACTGGGTCGCCTATTCAATTCCGTGTTACGCAATGAAACAATTATTCTCAGCTCGAGAAAGTGTGAAATGATAATAATATATTACGAAATACGGCCGAAAAGAAAAATGTGCTTATAAAAATACAGTTCCGGTCGAGGAGCAATCGAATATAATACATGGCACACTAATTGTAGCGAAATTCGAACAATCGACGCGTAAACTTTAGAGCTGTTGCCATAAGATAAAAGCTACAAGCGAAATTGACTGTTGCGAATGTAAATTAATAATTCTTCTTTTATTATTCGCGTGGGAATACGAGAAATTGCATAGTTAATTATCATAGATTGCGAAGGTAGAAGTTAATGTTATTAGTGAGTTTCGTAGGCTAAAACCTGCTGGTAAATGATTATACAGTTTAAGATGGAAGCGCGCTATCGAGATAAGAAGTAATTTAACTTAAATGGCTTTATATGTTAAAGCCATTTAAGTTAAATTACTTCTTACGAAAAGCACATTATTTACTTGGTGAGATGTCTTTACTTGTAGCTGAAGTTCAATCAGTACTCTGCTCGCACAAATGAATTTTCAAATCAAAATCAAAAATTCTTTATTTTAAAGTACTTTTGATTCCTTAAGCATAATGGTTAATTTTGTCACGCTTCTTCTTCAGATAGATGATGGCTTTAACCTATTAAAATATCTTAGTACTTAAAATCTAAACTAAAGAACGTTAGTTCATCGTCAGGGCATCGATGAAGTCGTGGGTACCAGCTAGTGTGTGGGTAAAACTTGAAAAGTTAGCTTTATTTAAAACAAATGACATTAAAAATTCTTTAATAAAGTAAACTTTGACAGCACTTTTAAATCGTGAAATACAGTAATTTTGATATTATTTCTAATGTACCACTGTTAATGATACATAAATCTATATTTACGAAAGTATCGTTAGGAGGAATCCACTTATCGTGGATTTTTATCACGTAGCCGAAGATTTTTCGTCATCATTACCCTATTAAGTAAATAAAGACTTTAAATCTGTTATGTGTCATCTCCAGAAAATCTTATGCTTTATTTTTCTTATGGATTTATGTTATTTATTTTAAGAATTCCACGACCTCTATGTATGTATTTACGTATAAACAGTCAACTTTAATATAAGATATTTTGACATTTTATTTATGTTCTTAAAAAGAAAAAATAAAGTTACACGTTAAACACAATATTTGACTCTTGATACGCAATTTATTAGACTGTTTTGTTAAAAATGTTAGCAATTTACATAAATATCTTTCCGCTTGTGCCTCGTACTATACGAGCAGGTGAGAGAGAGTCCATTGTCTTCATACATAACGAAATTTCATAATCCAATGTCTTATGAATAAACATTGCAGGTCTTTTGTTTCGTTGCTGAATAATTTGGGTCAATTTTGAAACATTTCGCATTGGTCACAGTATTAATTCATGAAAATATTATGAAATTATATAATTTTTACAAAGTAAACGTGCGTTTGTATTGTTAGCGACATATTTGTTCATTGTTGCTTAAATATTTTACTAAAGAGCTTTGCAACAATGAAAAGGACACAAAGAATTTATAATTGAAATAATTCTGTACGTGTTTTTTAATCGTTTTACGACAGTTGTGCTTTCTAGCCTCAATATATTCATTTTTTTTTTAATAAAGCCAGCTAATATTTGGTAATAATGCCCATGATGTGTTGTGCTGCTGTTTTGCATATAAGCATAGGGTGGTCTGCCATATTTATTATACTTGTTGAACCCGCGACTTCGTCTACGTGGAATGATTTTTTTTGGTAGAATTTTCATTAATTTAGGCAAATTGTTTTATAAATAAGAAACATATCCGCATTGTCCGATCCGAGGATGAAATTTGAAATTCCATCAACAAATTTGAATTCTTTTTTAATGTGAAAATAAGATTTTTTTTTACTAACACCCCCGCAATATTCCACCCAAATTTCAAGTCTCTACGCCTTATAGGTCCAGAGATATTTTGATAAGTCAATAGATACCTGGATATCTCTTTTACAGTGATATGTATGATAGGAGACTTTCTGATGATTTTCAGTCAAACAAAAAGTTTTTCTGGAAATCAATACAATTTGCCCGAGGGAGATCTACTTCCTCGGAGCTTTGTAAAATCAGAAGTTTAGATGGAANTGTATATATGTATATCTCTTTTATATATATAGATAAAAGATGAAAAGGTATAAAAAAGCTAGTTGACTGACTTTTAGCGCTAATTGAATTCAGATACATTAAATTTGTATGCCAGTTTTTTGAAGTGATTAAGAACTTCGTTAATTTTTTTTTTTAATTTACAACTTGGGTTGGGAAACAGGAATAGCAAAGACTGTAAGTAGAAAAAGTAGGGTTTTACAGCACTTTTGAATCGTCTTATATTTTTATATACCACTTCGATGTACGACTGACGATATTAAAGAACGACTCAGAATCTAAAGTTACGAGGGTACCTTCGCGCCCTGTTCTGAGAAGAGCCCACAAAAAACACAGCCGGATGCAAAAACATCTCCAAATCATTTGATATTAACATGGTAAAAAGAAATACAACTTAAAGAGTTACGAATATGAAATAGTTTTTATATATATTTTAAAGTAGGTATCGTATTATTTAGGCTTTAAGACGCAGTTCCTAAGATCAAAAAAACTTAATTCTTGGGCGTTTTACGATCCGAAAGGTAACTTTAAAATAATTTATATCCCTAAATGTTTTTAAACTTGAAGCACGAATAATGACCGAAAAATTTACTACTCCTCTAAAACGGAATTAGAAATTTACATCGTAAAGATAACTTTTTAAATCATATTATAAATTTCAAAAGGGTTTTCTTTTGAAATCGTAATTTTTATGTCGCATATACAGCATCAGAAATATTTAAAGCGCTAATTAATATCACATTGAGCTGTAGCGAAGCATGGCAGCATTTTCAAAGTAAAATAGGAAAATTCACTTACTAGCGTTGTGCACTACAGGCGCTGTCTCGGTAGGTCGTTCAACAGTATCTTTGTGGACACAGCAAGCCCAGATCATACCTCCAGAACAGAGATCCATGGGTTTACCTCCCCCCAGGACACAGGATATGCTGAGCCCGCATGAGAAACGAGCTCCACGGTACCGACAATTTTGTGGTATCACTGAAAATGCAAAAGAAAACTATATAAGTTTTTTTAATATTTTGTTTTCAAAGGTTTTCTGTTCGTAAACGCATATATGTATATATCTATGTATGTATGATGGATTTTTGGGATTCTTGTAGATATGCCATAGAGAAATATTTCTATAAGCATATGTCGTCGGGTTTTATTTTATGTTTAACTAGCGGCCCGTCCCGGCTTCGCACGGGTAGACATAAATAGGTATTTAAGTTATAAGCAGGATAATTAAAGCGACCATGAATTGACAAATATTATGAAAAAGTGTGATTCCTAATACTAAAACTAAGTAGCTCTGAAAAGAACTTTTTAAGTGAAGCATAAAAATGTGTTAAAAAATCTCGAAATATTCAATGTCGCTTGCGTCCACTGCGTAAGGTAACCTAGTTCATAATGGTGCACCCCCTTCTCTCGCACTGCCCCTCTCTCGTCGAGTAAATTACTCGATACGCTGCATGGCGGCCGCCGCCGGCATGTATTTTTATTTTAATTTCATGATATCTTTTGAATGGAATATGCGATTTCAATAATTCGAAAAGTAATCATCAGGTATTGAGACAGTCTTGAATATTAAATTATTTTATAAATGGTATGGATAACACGGTCTGATTTCGATCGGCATTTCTATCAATTTGTTAAATGTAAAATTAGTTATAGTGACGTAACTACAATAGTCAGACATATGGTCTCGCGAAGTTTTTTGTAAATATTGATTCTATAATATTGTCGAACATTTTTTTGTCCTATCATTAATATTCTTCACAGCGAATGCGATGAATGACATTTTATGGCTAATTTTGTTACACCTTCGGTTGGTTTTAATAGGAATTTCTACAAATTTCTATATCTATTACTAAATATAGCCTATGTTACTTAATGATAATGAAAAAAAAATATATTAAAATCGGTCCAGTATTTTTTAAGTTTATTCGTTACATACAATAATACAAATCCTTCCTCTTAATACCAGATGTTATGATTCTTATATTGTTTTGTACTGTGTGTATAACGGTGTCATGGTAATTTGTTACCATATTGTTGAATATTGGAATTATACCGGATGTAGCAAGTGTAGATGTAGCAAGCTGGTTCTCAGTTAATGAGATGATTCTGTAGATCATTCTGTTGTACACTCGTTGGGTCACTCTATTGCGAGTCGTTCAATTGTGATGTCTTTTAAATAATTGTGATATTGTTATTATGAAATAGTGAATATTGAAAGAAAGAAAAAGCATTTATTCAATGATGGTGTAACAAACAGCATTATCATAAACAGCATTACTGTCTGTAACACCACCTCGAAAGGCTTTCCAGCTCAGTATATTATCGTGTGTAGTAGAAACACACGACGCTGATTTTCAGCTGAGACTGAGCTGATATTGAGAATGTTACTTTAAATATAATTATTAAATGAGGTTATAAAGTAACTGGGAGTATTTATTGTCTGCCCTGTGGCCGCGCGCCGACAAATACTAGCTGACCCAGTATACGTTGCTTTGCCATATAATTACTGTTATCGTTATTAAAACATAAAATATAATAAAAAAAAACTGTCCAAAAAACAAAAAATGACCTCTCTCTGCTGGGAAAAGGCGTCCCAGCTCCTATGAGAGTAGGTTTTAGAGTAAATACCCACCACGTTGCTCCGTTGCGGGTTCCCAGGCTACATTCACCCTAAAACTACTGCCAAAATATACAGGTTTCATCACGATATATTTATTAACCGAAAACAACATTGAAGGACAATCGAGTATTTTAATTTTTATTAGGAATAACTTAACAGAGCTTGCCTAGGATTCGAGAACTCTATGAGATTCACCGCTCATGTCATCATGGCGTTTAGTCAAAAACGTTGCAGATTTATTGTTTACAATTAATAATTAAAGTGTATTTGATAGATTCTAGACATCAGCTTAAAAATGATATTAATAAATTCATATTTAACAGAGGAATACGGTTTAAGAACTTAAGGTACACGTAAACAGTAGCAAACCTAACCAATCCTGCAATTAATTGGAAATATTTATTTGTTAAAATTAAGTAACTCAAGATGTGCCATGTTATTAATTACCTGCCAGTAAAAGTTCAAATACCAATCAAAACTATTACTCCATTATTAAAACTCTTAGAAAATCGGGAAATGCTGAAATAGGTGCTTATGTTATACATATTAAACATAGCGTACAAGGAGTCTTATTAAATATGCTCTTTCATATTGTAAACATAAAAATCGCGTGCTCACTGTTATCAGTCCATATGCAGTGCAAGCTTTACACCCAACGGATACGATATTGTATAAAATTATAAAAACGTCGATTTTTACGTATAATTATGAGTTGACGTATAGATATAATGATAAATTTTATAAAATGACAATTAATTCAGTTGTAAACGAGGTGTTTTAAAGATTGTTCTCAAAAACTATTAAATTGCTTGTCGGTTTCTTTTGGTTAGAACTTAGCAAAAAAATCGTTTTAACTCCTCGTTTAACTCGTTTAACTCGTTTTATCAAAACACAAATTCTTTATTCAAGTAGGCTTTTACAGCCCTTTGAAACGTCAAATACATTTTTTTCATATATTATACCAATGTACGACTAGTGTACGATATTAAAGAACGACTTAAAATGTAAAATTACAAGAATCAAAATAATTTTATGTGTGACTACATAGATATACCCACGAATCCTTGGCACGGAGTTTCATTTTTTGATAGCATTATTAATAATGTAATATAATTATTTTATAAATAAGACAAATATATTTGAATTATTTATTGAGTTATTCGCAGTGTTTCATTGCAAATAACTCAGTTTCCTTCGCGACAGACAGACAAAAATACTTTCGCATTTATACCAGTAAGGATTATTATTTTACATCTTTGATCTTTAAAGTATTACAAACATTGAATGCCACATTTATTTATTTCGAATCAACAGACAAAAAAAATAATTTCAAGCTTCTAGCTCTAAAATGACTATACTTTCATCCCCTACATCCTTTTTTCGCAAAAAGAGTAGCCTATATACTTTCTCAGGCTTTAAACAATCTGTGTACCAAATTTCACTTAAATCGGTTCAATAGTTTTAGCATGAAAGCGCGACAGACACACAGAGTTACTTTCGCATTAACATAAGTCAGGATTTTCTTTGCCTAGCTTCATAATTTAGTAAGTAACAGCCCATTGACGTCCCACTGCTGGGCACAGGCCTCCTCACTCCAAGGAGCGAGGGTTTTTAGAGCATAGACCCACCACGCTGCTCCACTGCGGATTGGCAGGCATAGTACACAACAAGTGTACTCTCTATTCCTTCACTCTCATAGTCCGATGTGACGGGAATCCGACACGACCGGAGAGAGATCAGGCGCAGGACCGACGGCTTAACGTGCTCTCCGAGGCACGGGGGTGGATCACACCGCCAACTTCCCAACTTCGGGCAAATATTGAGAAAATCTTAATAGAAAACTCAATATTGATTTTTGAATTGGCCCGACCCGGGACTCGAACCCAGGACCTCATGTCTGTAGTCGAACATGCTAACCACTAGACCAATGAGGCAGTTATAATTTATAAATACAAATTAATAATAAAAATTATAATGTTGCATGCCGTGAGGCGGAGTTTGGCAGAACTGTACAATATAATTTATTAACTATAAGGTAAGTAGCAGCCCATTAACGTCCCACTGTTGGGTACAGGCCTCTCTTCCAAGAATTGGGCTGTAGCACACCGTTAACTTTCCAATTTAGGGCAAATACTGAAAATTTTTTTAACAGAACTCAAAACTTGAACTCAGGACCTCATACCTGTAATAAAACATGCTAACCATTAGACCGATGTGGCAGTATTAACTGTAATGTAACCCTAATTATCAAACAAAGAAATATTGAATTGAACTGTAATATTGTTACTTGCACGGCAAAAACCACATGATAACAACATAATACTTAAACGACATAAAATTATTTGAAATATCGTATCGTCACTGTGTCTTATAAAAATATTTATCGGTATTTCATTCATAGTAAAAGCGGACAGTGAAACCGATTTGTATATCGCGGCCATTCACCGCCATATTGATCATGTCGCGTGTTATAACTATTTATGTAAGCGAATATACAACAATGTGACATCATTGCATCGAAGACATAAAAGTCATGACCGAGGGAAACGATGTAAACATTATTTTTTGTTATGAAAACATAAATAACCACTGCTTTGGAAGTGTCACAACTCAAAAAGCTAAGTTTACATCAGGGCCTAGACAACGTAACTTTCGAAGATTGCCAACGCTTAAAAATCCATGAGAATCACGTTTAATTATTCGATATGTTTCGAAAGGAAACGTCATTCCTATACATTTTTTAAGCGTTAGCAATCTTCGAAAGGTCTAAGGGCCTAGAGTCGATTATAAATTAAACAAAATGTTATAATCAACCAATGACAATAATAGTAGTGCCACAAAGACATTTTCGCCGTATACTATTTAACTCTTCTCCCAGAAGAAGTTACAAAGATGTCTCTTAGTAAAATTAAATATTTTATTAAAAGAAAGCTAATTGAGTCATAATATCATTCTACAGTTTGATGGACTACTTTGAAGACAAAAAGGCGTGGGAATGAATGACTTACTCTATATATATCTTGATATAGAATAAATGAAAACTATATTTTGTAATGATGATGACAAAAAAACATGAGTTTGTTGTAGACTCTTCTCAGACCAGGCCGCGAAGTAACGTGGAGGGCGGTTGCCTTCTTTTGCGAGACCGTGATCTCGCTGAAAAAGGCAAATGAGAGGCAAAGGGAGGATGCGGCTGATGCCCTTCCTCTCCGTCAAAGGCTGGGTGGCAATAGGCGCAGGTATGCGCTCCACTATTCTTCTCAGTAACCTGTAGATTGTTACGGTCGGCATCATCAGTGTTACTTGAGTAGAATGCGAAATGGGACCCACTAGTGATCCCATCTGAGGATGACGAGGGATACGCTGGGTTTTAGTGGGTATGCTGGTTATTCAGCGAGTCCCACACACCCGATGGGAAGAATTTCTTCTTCCTCCGGGCTGCGTAAAAGCATTTCTTAGCGAAAAAAAAGGCCGCGAAGTAACCCTCCTAACTTTAGATTGTAAGTTGTTCTCTAATGTTATCATGTAATCCAGTCGTATATTTAAATAATATACGGAAAAAATGATATTTGACGATTGAAAAGTCCTGTAAAGGCCTAGTTGAATAAAGTTTTGACTTTGACTTTGAGTAACGGCCTTGTTGACGCAATGGTTCGACTATTCGCTTTGCTAGCATAGGTATCAGGTTCAAACCCGGATGGAGTGAATTTAGGAAATTGTATTTTCTAATCTGGACTGGTGTGTGGCTTCGGGCGTAGCTAGTTACCACCCTATCAGCAAGCTCGTACCGCCAAGCATGAAAAACCTACCTAAATGATCTCTTACCAGATTAACCCGCATCTTAGACTGTATTATCACTTACCATCAGGTGTGATCACAGTCAAACGCTAACCTGTCAGCAAAAAAATACTGACTATACATTATGAACTATATTAACATAATTATAATTTGTTAATGTTATTACTTTATGAATGTAGAGCACAAAAGGGGTTGTTTCGTACACTTTTAAAAGCTTATAAGTGCTGTAAAACAATGAAAAATGTATTGTATTATTTTGTATAACTATACACAATATTTAGCGCCATTTATAATTTATCAATATTGCTAAAAGATATCATAGAGATAAAGATAAATAGCAAATGTTATATATGCTACTATGTTATTTCCGATTTTCATAATTCCGATGAAGACCAAGAACTTATTTGTAGCAACTCTACATATAATTTATGACACATGAGTGTTTTCTATCATTCTTCTTCTTCTTCTTTTATCTAATGGCTTTCGGTTGTACCAATATGGCATATTTTACTTCGCCAATATCACGTAGTGTGACCAAAGCACGCATCAGTTTAATAAGTAATTTTGAGGATATCTTTAGACAGATTTTATCACAATAGTGAGTACATTTGTCAATAGCTGAAGTACCGTATACAAAAAAGTGACTTGAATGTAACATTCATACAATGGTTAATCTTCAACATCACAAAACAAATTATAGTAAAAAATAATTATTAAAATATGAAATATATTGTTAATTTTAATAAACTTACATATCAGTTCACAGTACGTGGAGCACACAAACGTTAAACAACACTCAACATTTAAGGAGCGAGGAATTTTCACGGGTAGGAAATCGTATAATTAACGGGGGTTTTAGGGCAAGAAAAAAAAATATGGCTAACTGTTCCCTCGTCCAAGCCATACTCGCACGGAGAGTAATTCTGGATTCTCAATTTAGTGAGGTGGACTGGCGTGCAAGCGTGGCCAATAAACGATTGACGGTTGTGATCCATCGAGCAGCATTTTTACGAGAGAATAACCAGGGTCGACCGTGTATATCTGGGTGAAGGGCAGCATAATACTTTCCTTTAAGGACCTTTGTCTTTGTTTTCTATCATTAACGTTATTTAAATATAAAAGATATTAAAAGTACCCTGAGAAAAAGAAACATGTCAACACTTTGATAAAAATGTCAAATTGTGATGTTTTTTTTTTCTTTCTGTGACAATATTTAAAAGGACTTCACATTGCATTCATTAAGTAAGAGTAAGAATCTTGCCATGTTCTTTTGACATAAAATTATCGACGTAAGTATCATCATTAATATTTCTTTTAATCATCCTATGATTTAAAACAATCTTCAATGAAACATAATTCTTATCTTTTTGATCCTAATTCTTTAAAACCTAATAGAATCAGTATTTCAATAGCTTTGTAAAAACTACATTGTTTTACGTCGAAGTAAAAAAATACTTTAAATGCTATTCCCTTCCAATTTCTTTCATCTATAATGAAATATTTTGAAGTAGTTATTTCGAGTAGGTAGAATTAGTAACATGAAGGAAGTTTCGTATAATTATATCATTATAATCCTATTACTGTTATTACACGGTAAATAATTTGTGACGACCTATTACGTGTACTTTCACAAATCTAAGATGATTGCAAAGAGAAAGCATTATAAATATCACGTAATTAATTTGACATTTCCTTGACTTGCTTTGGCATAAATATAGGAATCATCGGTTACTATGTTGACTATACATAACTTTATTGCAATCTTTTTATTAGTCGAAGTCAAAGTCAAAATATCTTTATTCAAGTAGGCCTATTACAGCACTTTGGAATCGTGAAATATCGTTTTTTTCTATATATTATTTAAATGAATGACTGATGATAACATTAAAGAATGACTTACGATCTAAAGTTTCGAGGGTTTCTTCGCGCCCTGATCTGAGAAGAGCCCACAACAAACTCAGTCGACTGTACGTATTTTTTTGTCATCATCATTACAATATATATTTTTAATTTATTCTATATACATATAGAGCAATTCATTCAGTCCCAAGCTTTTTTGTCTTCTAAGTATTCTTTCAAATTATAGAATGATTTCTCAATTAGTTTTCTTTTAATAAAAGGTTTAAATGTATTAAGGGACACCTTTGAATCCTCTTCTGGAAGCCTTTTGTAGCAACGCATACAGTTACCCTTGAATGACTTGTCAATTATATGTAGCCTACTAGAATTTACAACAATTTNCGACTTACGATCTAAAGTTCCGAGGGTTTCTACGCGCCCTGATCTGAGAAGAGCCCACAACAAACTCAGTCGACTGTACGTATTTTTTGTGTCATCATCATTACAATATATATTTTAAATTTATTCTATATCTATATAAATATAGAGCAATTCATTCAGTCCCACGCTTTTTTGTCTTCTAAATATTCTTTCAAATTATAGAATTATTTCTCAATTAGTTTTCTTTTAATACAGGATTTAAATGTATTAAGGGACACCTTTGTATCTTCTTCTGGGGGCTTGTTGTAGCAACGTATACAGTTTCCCTTGAATGACTTGTCAATTTTATGTAGCCTACTAGAATTTACGGCAATTTTATTTTTATTTCTTAAGTTATATGAGGTGCATTCACTTTTTTTTTCTAAAAGAGTCAATATTTTTATGGACTTACAACAAGTTTTCGAATATATATACTATATACGCCGTGAACTGTCATTATTTTCACTGCTCTGAATTTGTTTTTTAGCGACTCCCTTGGACCCATATTGTAGATCGCACGAACAGCCCTTTTCTGCAGCACAAATATGGCATCTATATCAGCAGCATTACCCCAAAGTAGAATACCATATGACATAATGCTGTGACAATAACTTAAATAAACCACTATGGCAGTTTCAACGTCCATAAGACGGCGAATTTTTTTAACGTCGTAAGCCGCAGAGCTTAGCCTGTTCGATAGACCTCTTATATGGGCCCTCTACTGTAGTTTACAATCTAACGTAATGCCTACAGAAACAGTACTATCTACCAGATTAAGTTATTATATACATAAGCTTCTTACATTTAGTTTCTTGACGAGGTCATTCTCTGTATGCCAAGTTTTTAATGATCAAAAATATTTTAAAGTTTTGAAAATAACTTCTTAAACCGTTTCAATTAGTATCCCCCTAAAGCAATACTTAAAACTTTTTCTTGTTTACATAAATGTGAAAACATCGGGTCATATTTAACCTTTAGTTTTTCTCTAAATACGGCTACAAAATAGTTATAAAAATAAGTGTAATAGGTACATGTAATTTAATAACAATGAAATTCATCTTCAAAATAGGTTTATAAATAAATGGCTGAAAGATCACCAATTTAATTGTTTTTATAGCTGACAGGTAAGCGTTTGACTGTGATGACATCTGATGGTAAATGATGATACAGTTTGTGATGGAAGCGCGCTAATCTGGTATTTATATTTCTTATGGTTTCTACACAGCATCGTACACTTATATCTTTGCTTGGCGATACGTTTTTGCAGGTAGGGTGGTAAATATGCACGGCGAAAGCCTTCCACCAGTCCGGACTCAGACAAATTGGAAAATACAATATCCTAAACGTCCTATCGGGGATCGAACTCGGGGCCTCTGCTAGCAAAGCGACTACTCGCATCACTACGCCGGCAAGGCCGTAAAGTTAATTAAATAAATGAAATATTCTTATTAACGAACTTGGGTCATTTTGACTGAACTTATCTGTCTACTTATGAAATATTATTGCATATAAGGATACGTGTACAATGGGACATCAAATCTAACATGAGAAAAGGAATGGTAAGATCAGTGAAGTGAAGGGTATTTAGACCATATACTCACCACGCTGCTCCACTGCAGATTGGCTGGAGAGAGAAGGAAGATTGGAAGCAAATGTAAAAAATAATTTCGATATAACTGAGAAAACAATTCCATTTATCCAAGGAACAATTCATGGATACTGATTTGTTTCATCAGTTTGGAAAGGTTTGGTGACCATTTAACTTTTCAATTATATTTCAGTACAGATAATATCGAAAATTAAATGATACACATTTAATGTTTCGTCACAAGTTCAGACAGTTCCTATTTTTTAAAGATAGTAATAAAGCATGGATTATGATGACTCCATCCAACCCTATATTATATTCCTTTGTAATGTTTTTCTTGATTATAGATACAACTCCTTTAATATTTGAAATACATTAACTGATTTTCATCTAATATTTTTTTAAGAATAATTGGGAAACGAAATTTAATGTGTCTAATAGCTCTAACAATTTATTCTAAGGCAGTTTTTAAGTGACCATAGACATCACTTTTTTATTAATGAAAGAATTAAAACATGACTTTAAACGCCTAGAATGATTATAAAAACCTTTCTTAACTATAAAAAATACTTACTTTTTCCCAATAGTTCCATTATAGACTCATCTCCTTGTGGCGCAGTACTGCTATATCCATTTGGATACGAAACCTTCCTCCTTCCCAACGCATCTAATAGTAAAATGTCCTTTTCTTGACCATTCACAGGCCTCCTTCTATCAGAAATCACATCGTCACTCAAATCCAAATTGTCTTGTAAAGTCAAAACATCGTTTTCTATTTCGGAACACACACAAAAATTTAGGATAAATATTAAAATTACGACGCACATTCTTCTTCGTATTTTAAAATTCTTTCCCGCCATTTTACTGTAAACGTTCGGATACTCGCACATGTCACTTTACTTCTTCTTCTTCTTCTTCTTCTTTAATTTATGGCTTTTATTGGTGCCAATCAGGCCCTATTATTCCGCCAACGACGTGTTTTCTGTGTTAATGTTGAAGTAATTTTCCATTGTCCTTGGAGCACTTCAATTAAAGCTCTAACATTATTTTAAAGTCTTACAAACGTTTATTAGTGTCTTAACAACTTCGCTGTATCTTCATGTTAATGAGTTATATTTTATTTTATTTTTGGCGCGTTCGCCATTTTTACTCTTCCATCTTCCCCTCCATGTCACTTTACGTTCCACATATTTGGTTTCTTTTTTTAAATTTTTTAATGCACTGGATTATGGGTTTTTAAGACACTAGTATTTTTCGTTCTAATCTATTTTATAATCTGTTACAGTTAGTGCCGCGACGTGTTTGCGCGGGAAGTAAGAAATCGGAAGTAAGCGTCGAACGCGAGTTGCGTTTCTTTTCACTTTCGTTGTTATAACATTTTCTCTAAGGTTACGTGGGCTACAGAATAAGCATTTATTTATTTATGTTAATTTCGTTACGTGCTGAATGGCGATGAATGATGTCAGATAAGGTATTTCGTAATTTGTTAATTTAAGAGTTTTATGATCTGTTTTATTTTTTAGATTTACTTTATTTAAAGCGTATATGTTTGTTTATAACTATGATATACAAGTTCTGTTTTTATTTTAGAACTGACTCTATAATGTTTTATAATGTGTATATATTTAATATTTTAATCATTTTTATGACCCTGCATTTTAAATACGCGATTTTTTCGTTATGACATAATGTCGCGTTAGATTTGGTTCTAAAATTGGTAATTAGCACTAATATCAAGTAGTAGTATCATCAATATGAGATTTTATAATCAATATTTATTTTATACCTAATATCAAAATTACACTGTCATTTATTCATATATTCTCAAATGTTGTTTCAAAGATATACACAGGTTAACGCTTAACTTTGATCACACTTGAAGGTAAATGATTATTTATCTAAGATGGAAACGCGCTAATCTAGTAAAAGGCAACATAACTCTTATGGTTTCTACACAGCACTGTACCGAAACACGAATACCTTGCTTGGAGGTACGTCTTTGCTGATAAGGCCGAAGTCTCCCAGGTGTTCATTCTCAGAGAAATTAGAAAATGTAATTTCCTACAACGGCCTTACTGAGGACCTAACCTGCGACCTTAGCTAACAAAATAAATACTCACAACACTGCACCAGCGAGGTCGTCTTATTATTGCAAAACTTCAACGAGCAGTGTCAATATTACTGAAAAGCAACGTGAACAGGTATAGCTTTTCTCAAATGAAACTTTGAATACATCAGTCAGTTACAGGAGTTATGGTAATTAGGAAATGTTGAATTCTAACCGGTCGATAGAGTTATTTTTTTTCAAGGACCTGCTTCACTATGTTCTCACCGTATAGAACAATGAGCTATATTGATCTAGTACTATAAAGTAATACATTCATACACAGCATCACGCTTCATTCCCATAGGGGTAGGCAGAGACCACGTCCTTCCACTTGCCACGATCCTTGCATATCTCCTTCGCCTCTTTCATTTTCATTAAACCTTTCATACAAGTTCGTCGGTATAGAGTACTCTTGACCTGGCCGTTATTTAAAATGTCCTGGTTTTGGTCCAGGAGCGTTCGCCTTCACCTTCCAACTTTCCCATCCACTCTTAGAGTAATGCTATTTTTTTATCGCGATAGTTAGTTCTTAGTATAAATATGAAGTTTTTCACTGTTACTATTGGTACATTTTTTTGTAATAATATATATGCCAAGTGAAATAAGGCTAGATGTGATGATGATTTGATGGTTTTTCTTGAAGCGTCCAATTAATTGATTTCAGGCTTCTTTAAGGCTTTTGTAAAGCATTATATAGGTAGACCAATTTTTTTCTTACAGGTTTTGCTGACTGGTAACGAGCTACGATCAAAGCCTCTTAATTGAAATCTAAGAAAACATAACTTCTAAAACTCTACTATCGAGTATTAAGATTATTCATAAGCCAGTGTGGTCATAAATAATTATATTACTTACTTTGTCGTGCTATTAAAAGGTTATAATTTTTCTAATCATACTGTGTCATATGTCGAATCTGATACCTTAACTAGAGAACCTTACCGAGAATAACCACTAGTTAAAAGGTTTTCAATGATATATCCAGATATAAATCTGTATCAGCAAGTGCTACTGTTGCATTATATTAAATGCCAGTTTACAGTGCAACCTCTGTTATACTGAATCTTGAGCATTGACATTATTATTGTTATTAGTATAAGTTGTTGTATTATCTTTCTTTTTATATCTTACAATGTGGTTTTGAAATTTTATGTCTTTGTGTTACAAAAATATTTGGACCTACTTTTTATTAATACTTTCCGTTATCCTTTTGCTAACCTTACGTATTTATAATGAAATTATAGTAATAATTAAAAGTCAAAAAGTCTTTATTTAATCTTACGCTTTTATTAAATGCTTCTTTCTTAATATATTTTCAAATTCTTTAAGTGTCGCCCCAGAACTAACAGCTAACTTAGCTGCGTAGTTTTTATCATCAAAATGTCTAAAAGTAACATTAATTTACAATTTTTTTTCATTTTTTCTTTTCAATAACAATTATGAAAAAAATTCGACAATTGAATGTAAAAGAGTGTAAGTATTGAATGATTTTTGATAAAAGCTTTGAATTTATAACAAAGAAATATCTTGTTCTCTCTAGATATGTCAAAGCTTGGCCTAGTAGCTTGTAGTCTCATAAAAACATTTTATCTACACAGATACTGTGATAATCCTATGAGAAAATGCCTACGTGATTCTGATATAACGAGCAGGATAAAGCAAATAAAATTATAATTTACGATAAGTATCAAGACGACGTGGTCACACTTCGAGCAGCCTCTACTTTCGCTTTAGCTTTCCAAAACATCGACATTACATTCGAAAGATCCTAAGTGACATCAAAGCCCCAATTAAAATTCAACTTTATGTTGCACAGTTTAGAGTGAAGATTCTATGACTTTTATTAATAATGTATTAACGGATACTTATTTATTATGCGATTTTTAACTTAATTACAATTGTATTAGGATTGACATTTGTATGAATGTTATATTTTTACTGCTTTCTTTAGTTCTGTTAATTTAATTATTTATGGTATCATTAGTAGATCAGGATTATATTGGATGATTTATGACATTTTGATAAGATTTCCGAATATATTCAAAGAGGTCGTGGGTTTTATTTCCAGTAAAATCTAACTCGCTGATAG
Source organism: Elymnias hypermnestra (assembly GCA_015832385.1). Taxonomy (NCBI): domain Eukaryota; kingdom Metazoa; phylum Arthropoda; class Insecta; order Lepidoptera; family Nymphalidae; genus Elymnias; species Elymnias hypermnestra. Next base: position 696,250 of record JACTOM010000924.1, on the reverse strand, counting down.
GTTAGCACATGACTGTGATCACACCTGATGGTAAGTGATGATACAATCTAAAATGTAAGCGTGCTAACATGGTAAGAGGTTTTTTTGACTGTTACGTTTCTAAACAACATCGTGCCGGAGTCCGGATCACCAAGGCCGAAGCCTCCTACCAGTTTAGACAAATTAGAAATTTCCTAAATCTGCCCTCCGGCGATTGTACCCAGGACCTCTGCTAGCAGTGCGAGTACTGGGGAACTATCTATGTGTTTTATTTCATCTACGAGTATATGCTATGATATATCTATAGGAAGTAGATGTTGTCCGTGATTTGGGATTTCATTTAGACAGTAAACTTTTTCGCTGTCATTATGATGCAATTATAGCAAAGGCTTTCAAACTAGCAGGTTTCATTTCGCGACAATTGAAGTTGTTCCAAGATCCGAACCTTGCACTTGTGATTTATTTTTCACTTATGCGAAGTATCTTGGAATACTGTAGCCCAGTTTGGACCCCATGCTATAGTGTTCATTGTGATAGGTTAGAACATGTTCAAAAACGCTTTCTCTACCACTTAACATATCGTAACAAGAGATGTCGTGAGTTGAAATCATACGATTCACGTCTAAAACATTACAATTTACTTTCCTTAAAGAATAGACGCAAATTGTTAGACATGATCCTGGTTTTTAAAATTTTAAACGGTTATGTTGATTCTCCAGAGGTGTTAGAACGTCTACAATTTTGCGTTCCACGGTCTTGTAGTCGTTTCAATTGCCAATCTCTCGTACAAACATAACCCAACACGCAATCGTGAACCGTACTTGCTCTCTGCTAAACGCATACAATTGTGATATGTTTTCGTTTTCTCTGCATCTCACCTCTTTCAAACTGCATCTCAAAAATCTTTTTGTTTAGTTTTAAGACTAATTTTAAAATTTTAGTTTAAGTTGACACCTACTTCAAGCAAGCTGTGGCCACTTCGAGTTGGGTGTCGCGTGGTCACGACGTGATCACTTGCCACTTGGCGCAGATCCTCTCGGGGCACGGGTGCTTAGGGAGCCCACTGAGGAATGCCACGAGTGTGTATCCGCCGTTGACACGGCCGTGCACACGCTTGCGGTGTGCCCACCGTCGTGAGAGCGATGGTGGAGCGGAGGTAGTGTTGGAATGCGGTGGCCTCCTTTAGCGACCAGGTGATGTCTCTGAAAAAGGCCGCAGAGCGACGTCGGGAGGCGGATCCCGCTGCCCACGCCCTCCGTCGTAGGCGTCCGGGGAGACGACGTGCGGCTCACGACCGCCGTCTTCCCCCTTACCACTAGCCACTGGAAAGGCAGACAGCGGAGGCCGTTGCCCCACGTAGCGAGGCTCCGTAGGTTGTCGGGCGGCGCGCCTTCGCGCTGCCCCATAGGTAGCTCGATCTTTAGGATCAAGTTAGGGGCCCCTCACGGGGAGTCACAGCGGCGTGCTCATTTTTACTCTATAGCTAACTTGTCGCGTCGCCATTGTGACAGCGCGTAGGATGACGGGTCGTTTTTAGCCGGTAAGAGTCCGGCATAATCGGGACGTCCGCGGCGTCCCGGTATCCTATGAGGATTTTTTTCCTGTCTTACCAAAAAAAAAGGTAAAAATTCCACGCAAGACATTTAATGACCATTTTAATTGTAATGCTAGGGATGGTTGCCAGTTTAGTGACCCAAAAAAAAAAAAAAAAATGATATATCATAACAAAAGTAAATAAATAAGTAAAGCGTATGCGAACTACTTTTACATTGGCGACTCTTGAAACGGAAGTCGACTCCAGATGTACTATCTTGGTATTCGCGCACAATACATCCAATGCGTCATTTCCGCTATGAAAAGTCACTCTCAGATTTGCCGCAATACCGTTACGAAAACGAAAAAGACATATGCATAACGTCATGCTCTAATTCATATGTGACTCTATGCGGATATTTGAAAACTGACTTTGAAGACCCTATTAAAGGGTAAGTAACAGCCTAGTAACTTCGTTCTACTGGTCATAGGTCTCCTCACTCACAGGAGAGAGATTGTTTAAAGTATATACCCTCCATTCTGCTTTACCACGGATTGGCAGGCTTCACATTCTCCAAAATTACCCCCCATAACAATATTAAACGCATATATGATTGATTATTTTTTAGTTATTTATGAATCGATGATAATACAGTGTAATGGTCCAGTATGATTTATTCACGGAATACTAAAACTGAACGCAAAACATTGTTAATTTTTGTAAATATTCCATAAGTTTTTGATTTGCTATTTCAGTAACAATCATAATGGCTTAATGATAGTTAATATTGCGTGTGTACAAAGTACACGTGTCAGAAGTGAAACTTCTTTGGAAAACTAATTTTTGAGATATTTTTATATTTATATAAGATCCGAAATCGGTCCAATAGATTTTGTGTAAAGACATAAACATACATATTAAATATTTTGAGTTAGAGATATTGCTTAAATGTAACGGGGTTAGTGGCGTAGGGTTATAAATAAATAGATATGCATAATATATATAAGGATATATCAAAGTCTTAGCAAAAGGAATTTTAATTAGTAAAAAAATGAAATTATAAAGAAAAGTCTAAATTTAATGAAATTAAACTTAAAAAAATTAAAAGTGCGTACAAAGTCCACATGTCAGAAATTTCAAAAATTTTATCGTCAATAAAATATAAATAGTGTCGAATATTAATACAAATAATTTATTGAAATCTCAAATGACGAATTGTAAATTAAAATGCCATATGTTATTTGTAAATATTAAAACTACCTAACCTTCAAAGAAATAAGCATCAAAACGCTGCACATCTTGGTGACGTTAAACACGCGTTTCATCCGTAAAATGCCAGTTTTTGTATTTATATAGGTTTAATATTTTTTAAAATGTGAAATATAACATTATTATTTATATTTCCACTATTGGTTCACGCTCTCCTTATATATTGAGGCCTTTACGTATAAAGAGTCAACACGCATTTTAGACGTCATGTTTTAATTTGATTATATTAGCTCATATATCGAATTACGTCAACATATTTATACAAATCTAATACTAGATATCCGAGATTTAGAGGGAGGGAAAAGGAAGATATGTTAGGTATTTAATGAATTTAATTGAAATATTTCTCGAAATTTAATACAAATAATTTATTGAAACCTCAAATGACGAATTGTAAATAAAAATGCCATGGGTTTATTGTCAATACTAGAAATTATCAATTAAATTTTGTTTTTGAATTTTAAATTTCGATAAGAGGCTTTATGAAATATTTTTATTTTACATTTTATAAAAAATAGTGTATTAAATCAATAAATGACGAGTGAAATATTAAAATGCCACACGTTATTTTAAATATTAAAACTACGTAACCTTCAAACGAATTAGAATAAAAATCGCTGCACATCTTTGTGGGGCTAATCACGCGTTTCATCCGTAAAAAAATTACCCTCATTCGCCTCAAGAATATTTAATATTTCACTATTTTTATTTAACTATTTTTTAATTTCACTTCAAAAATATTTAATATTGTGTGTGATGTGAAAAAAATTTGGATTAATGTGTATTCTGCAATATGTATGTATATCTATCTATGTATTAATAGATGTAGAAATCTTGAAAAAATATGTACGAATTAATTTGTTTTAAGTAAATCTTTAATATAACGATAAATTAGATAGATTTTTTGATATATAGCTTGTCTACTGTGCTCCCCTTTGTATGTACAATGTTCATGTATAAATGTATTTGGTTTAATCGTTTTTGTTACGTACAAGTACAAAATTTCGCTTTTAAACATCTTATTATTGAAATTGTCATGCGATATTAACATTAAATATTTTAAGTGTATCTAAATTACAATTACATCCAAAAAACACGAACCAACTCATATTTAAAAGTTGTTATTAACTTTTTTTTGTGTTTCAATTGTCAATCTTTGATAACGTGCGTTCACATTTTTAATTTGTGTTATAGTTTTTGTCAATTTAATTAAAAAGAATTTGTATTCAATAAAATGTACTATCTAATTTTGAAAAGTTTAGTTTTATATGTTTCAAACGCCATTCAACAATACCACCACTTACCAAAGCAAAAATATAAAAAAACATAAATGAAAAATAGGAGTTTTTGGTTTATATTGCACAGTTTCACATATTAATGTTAAATTTATAATATATTACGTTATATATGAACATTATATCGCATATATACGCGTGTATATATGCTTAGAACTGTCGCGCCACTGTCACTTAAGCTGTACTCACTAAATACTTCAGAGAAAGTCAACATTTTGTGCAATTTTCAAGGGTAATATTTCATTATTTATTTTAATTGGAGGTTTAAATTATATTTTGAGTAGATGACCCAATGGATACATACGTAAATTGTTGTTAATAAATTCATCATTGTACTTTTAATAAGAAAAGAAAATCTTGAGTAAACTGACTTGAGTCTGGGGTTTGTGTAACGTCCCAAACCGTAGTGGAGCAGCGTGATTGGTGTACCGTAAAAATCCTTTCTCCTATGACTGAGGATTGAAGATATATAAATAGATAGAAATTTAAAAAAGAAATCACCTTAATGCTAGTCATTGATATTGCTGATACAGGCTTTTCTTTAGTCTCACGCAAAACAGTGCTTTAGTTATTTAAAAATTGCTTGAATTTTTCTTTTCTTCATCGCTAGGAAATGCTTCTATACACCCTGAATAGTCGGGACTGTAGGACTCAATATCGGCACAGAATACCTAATAAAATCCAGCGGTCCTTCGGAATCATAAAATGGGACAGCAGCCCACTTCCGCAGGTTCAAAGATGGGAGAAGGCGTGCAAAGCCACGCATTCCATTCGAACAATACGCCAGTTTATTGAGAAAAATATAAATATAACAAAACACACAGAAAAATAAATAAACATATATATTGGATAGAACAAACAATGCGAGTAAAAAGGATGAATATATACATATTAGACTCTTTAACTTTATGAAAGATAGATTTTGCGTTTCTTTAAAATAGAGAACATGTTTGATTAATATACTTTCTGATACTTATATTGATTTAAGTTATTTATATATTTAATAAACGATATCGTACTACATAACCAATACATACCAATATGATTTTTTTATTGATGTGATTATAGTGAACGATAACATTAACTAACAATGGTCGTATTTCTTTCGTAATTATTTCCGAAATTGGCACAAAACTTACGTGAAAAAAAGTTTAGTTTTGTTAAAAATACCAAAGGTTGCGAATTTCTGCCGGCGCTATAGAGAGAGCGACTTGAAAGCTACTGGTTTTACTTTTTAGTTTTTAGAATGAGCACATTCTAATTTCCGAGTTAAGTAGATCTCTAAATTAGGGTGCAATTACCATTTCAGTAAAAATGTAACTTTGTTAAGTTCAGTCACTTTGGCTATACCGGTTAATATAAATGAGTGGGGGTTTATCATTAGTGGGGGTCGGGTCAATTTATAATTTGTATTTTCAGCCTTCGAAGTTGGAATTAGTGGTGTGCTGAACTCCCATGCCTTGAAGAGTATGTTAATCCATTGGTATATCTTTCTCTGACCTTCTAAGATTTGCCATCCCATAACTGACTTTGAGAGTGAGGAAATCGAGAATATATATTAATTAACATGTAAACAATTTAAACAGCCCTAATGGTCTTGTAGTCTGCTTAATTGGCTACAGAAATGAGGCATTGGATTAGAATACCGTATCGGGCGAATTCCAAATCTAAGTTTACTGTAAATAAATTCACATTATTTGCCCGAAGTTGGAAAGTTTGCGGTGTGTTCCACCCCCGTGCCTCAGAGTGCACATTAGCCCGTCGGTCCTGCGCCTGATCTCTCTCCGATCCTATCTGATTGACGTCACATCGGACAATGAGGGTGAAGGAATAGAGAGTGCACTTGCGTCAGGGCATACACTTGTCTACTATGCCTTACAGCCCGCAGTGGAACACCGTGGTGGGTCTATGTTCTAAAAGAAAACCTCTGTCTTATTAGTAAGGAGGCCTGTGCCTAGGAGTGGGACCTTAATGAGCATTCGCATGTGAATTCTTGCTGTCAGAGTCGCGGGGTTGAATCCCAATCATAACTTAGTCTATTATTTTATAGATATATGTCGGAGGGCTTGTGTCTGTGGAACGCTAACGCCATCTGTCTATCGGAGTGGGACAGAGTCAATAGTGGCAGTCCGGCGAGAGTCTCTCGGTAGTTCTCTGGTAGCGCTCTGCCGGAGGGGTCGACTGTTGGAATTGTCGCGTTCTTAGCTATGAATGACTTTGTGTTAATTGATATCGGGAACATTATAATCCGAGTTAATTAATAAAGTGTTTGTTTGCACCAACATAACCCACGAACGGCCACAGTATAAGAAATTAAATTATGGATTCCACTAATGACGATGTCGGCGGAGAACCCTATGCCACTGTGATTTATGCTTCCTTCTCTCTTATACTCCGACATATATAAAAAACCTATGGGCAAATATTGTTGGTCAAAACCTGCATAACCGGGTAATGATTCTGGGGTATGTGAAGTCTGCCAGACGGCATTAGAACAGTGTGGTGGGTCAAAACTTTAAGTTATCTTGTGACTTTACTGGATTTCCCAGTACTGGAATTTTAATAGGCTGATTACCTACTTGCTACATACTTACGGATTACGATTAAAACTTTATATAGGAAATAGCAATACCTAGACACGATAATGGTTAAACTCTGTAACCGAAGTTAATACTGGTCTGTTATTCGAACTGGTTACCTTAATTACACCTAATATCTGACTGTAACTGCCTTAGGCTGTGATCACACTAAGCGTTTGTAAAATCCAATGTTTTCGTATACTATTTTAATCCAAAGTATACTTTAGTTAACGTGTTGGTTGATTGTCCGGCCGCGTTTTTTATTGGCCTAACCGTTGCCTGCCCCGCCGCACGGACGTTTTTGGCTTAATTGCCCCGGAATTAAATGTTCATGAAAGACTACCAAATGTTATGATTTTTATGTTTGCTAATAGTTAAACTAAACAATATTATCTTATTATTATTGTGTTAAGAGTCTTGTATAGCGTCATGTTACGCTAAACTTTGAGATAGTGAATGAAGTGCGTCTTGTATTTATAGGCTCATATCTTGTAAAACTTACCTAAAGGGTTTTCATTGTTATTAACACATTCTCCTTCGTCTGCGCAATCAAAAAAACTTTGCTTCACGCATTAATATATATTTTTCGGTTTTGATCTGTTAAAAAATTAATTGGACAATTTGGGTAGGTCATTAATAGAAAATATAATATTAAGATTTCACTCTACTGTAATTTCATTTAAGGGCTAGTTTATTAATAGTAGTGGTAAGTTAGTTTAAGTATCATCTGTAAATATGTTTCGTAATATGAATAAAATTTAACGCGAGGATTTCAATATTACAAATATAGAAGGTTATTTAGAAATTATTAAGAAAAAAATTAAAGATACCCTATCCTCTAACTAGAACCACTTCTTCAAAAAAGACGAATGTGATGATATAATAATAATATTTTTTATTGCAGGTATTTTTCACCCTGATCAGTAAGTAACAAAAAGTAAAATAATATATAAGCTACAATTAATTACTTTGCTGGTTACTTTCTATTACAATTTAAAACGTTCCCAGCGCCATCATTTTCAAAGAACTTTTGAGCTGGTGCTTTGGAGACAAAAAAAAATAACCGTAAATAACCTACCTACAGTCTCCTAAAAATACAGTTTCAAATTTCCAAGAGTATCGACATGTCCCCTAACTCAAGGAATGAAAATAAAAAAAATAACTACTGTGCTTTACGGACCTAATCTATCACTACTTTTTTATGTTCTTGAATTCACTTTTAAGTAGGAAGCAAACATGTATATTTGTCTTACTCATACTAAAAGAATTTTACACGTAAGAGCCTCCCACAAGGAGTGAAACTACACGATTATAGTCAACGCACAATACGAATGTCCTGCATGAGATCTGATAGATCTCGTAATGCAGCGAACGTGTTAGATGAGCAGAGGTCCAGTGCCTATATAAATGGGAATTGACACATCGAGACAGCCCTCAAAATAGCAGTTTTAGGTTTTTGAAGATGACTCGAGAAGGCTATTCTTTTTCTAATGACACCGAAAAAGTCCGTAAACCCTGCTTCAGCGAATACACCTGATGAACTGCTGTAATTCGGCAGCCTCATAAAAGTGAGACAGAATGAGAATTTTTTAGAAGTTCATTAATTAATTGTTAAGGAGCGTATAAAATGTTTCGTCTGTATATGCCCTTAAACGTATAATACTATATATTCCCACTTCAATGACTAATAGCGGCCGAACCGGAGCCGCTTTCTCTCTGTCGTAAGATTACAAAACTGTTCTTTGATAGGCATTACGTTTGTTATCTTGGACAACATAATGTAGAAAGCTATCGTTCTACAGGAAATAATGTAGTATTTGAACAATTTAAATGAATTTATATATGTTAAAACTCCGGGCGATACAACGATAAAACTCAAGCAAATTTCTACAAATGCAAAGTGTTCCCTGCGGTGTTTCCGCGTAATTATAGAAGCCTTTTTGAAGTGAAACTTCTTTATACGCATGAAGGTAATTTTTTTACGGATGAAACGCATGATTAGCGTCACGCAGGTGTGCAGCATTTTTAATGCCGATGTTTGAAGGTTAGGTATCTTCAATATTAATAAGTAACATGTGGCATTTTAATTTGCCACTCGTCATTTAGTAATTTCAAAGTTTTAAATTCAAAAACATAATTTGATTTTTATTTACAATTCGTCATTTGATATTTCAATAAATTATTTGTATTTATTATCGAAACTTTTAATATTTTAATGATAATTTAATTCATTAAATTTCTTACATATCTACCTTTTTCCCTCCCTCTAAGTCTCGTAAATCTTAAGTTTTACATGTGTATAAATATAAACAAGACTTAAAAGTTTCACTTCTAAACACCTACAGACATACAAATATTTTAAAATTTGTTTTTGTGAGATAAATAGCATATACATTCTCATGTGCATAGTGAAAAGTGCATTAATTTGGAATTACAATCATTCCATCAATTTAATTTATTTCTATAGTTTATATTGTTTAAGAATTTATATGTTTATATGATCCAACCAATCTATAAACTACTCGTACCAATTTGAGTTCAGGACTACTAAATCTATTAAAAAATTATGTACTTTTAATAAGTAATAGGTTGATCGCTCTTAACTCAAAACTAATATGAATTTAAAAATTATTTTAATATTTGATAGCATGTTAATCGAAGAATGTATTAGCCATATCATATCACGTCAAAAGTCAAAGGAGTAGAGTATAAATGAAAAAAGTTACAGAAAATGAGACCTTCCTTTGGATCTGCTTTTTGGATAAAATTATGCAACAATTATGTATGGCGATGTTGTTCCACTTAAAAAAGTTCGCGATAACTCTATACTTTTGACGGCCTCGCTGGCGCAGTGGTGCTAGTATTCTCTTTGCTAGCGGAGATCCCGGGTTCAATCCCCGGTAGGAGGAATTTAGGAAATTGTATTTTCTAATTTGTCTGAGTCTGGACTGGTGGGAGGCTTCGGCCGTGGCTAGTTACCACCCTACCAGCAAAAACGTACCGCCAAACAAAGAGATTTGTGTTCCGGTATGATGCTGTGTAGAAACCATAAGGGGTATATCGCCTCTTAACAGATTAGCGCGCTTCCATCTTAGACTGTATCATCACTTACCATCAGGTGAGATCACAGTCAAGCGCTAATCTGTCATCAATAAAAAAAAACTTTATTATCAATATTATTTTCTCTATGGTTTATGTGACACAGACGAAGTTTCAGCTAGTTATAGTCCTACAACAATCAATTTATTCAAAATATAATGTATCAAAGAATTGATTTATTGCATAAATGCTTAATTGAATACGTAAATTGTAGAAAATGTTGTAACGTGTAATATGACATTAATGTCAATGTGTAATTAATGTCATATCGGGATTTCCGTTTCCGGAGAAATTGCAGCATAAAGAGTAGCATTTTTTATTGCTGACGAGTTAGCACTTGATTGTGATCTTACCTGATGTTATATGGTGGTATAATCTAAGATGGAATCGCGTTAATCTGGTAAGAGGTAGTTTAACCTCTTATGGTTTCTGCGGAGCATCTTACCAATTTACCAAAGCTTTCCACCAGTTTAGGACCAGATATTACGATATATAGTTAGCCTCTTGGAAATTGAACCCAGGACATCTGATAGCGAAGCACTTGCACCGTTACGCCAAAGAAAGCTATGTTATATCTTATAATATAAACTTTAATAAAACTAAATACCTGATACAAACGAAAACAATAGACAAATTATAAAAGTTACTTTATATTTGTATAAAATCTCCTTTACTAATATGTTTGTGATATCACCCTGTGTTATTCTATTCATTATTCAGCATGATTTAATAAATGTTGCGTGTAAATGTCCGTTTATTAACCTAATCTGTAAAAAGTATAATACTTACAGTCAAGTTCATCAAAAAACTTTAGCTTCCCATTGTTCACGACATTGTCATTTTTATCACCAACGCTAAGTTTTTCACTACCAACTTCATCACTATAGCTCACTTTTTCACTGTGATTTACTAAATTTTGAAATTTCATGGGTATCATTGGTTTCGCTGATTTATATTTTAAATTTTGCAGTTGACCGTTTTCATTTAACACTGTTATGTCTTCGTAAGTGTTTACGGTATCTGTATTACTTCCGAAACTTTTTAACACTTCTTTATCAAATTTGTCATCGTTCAAAAGTCTCGTTATGCCAGAATTTAAATCATCGCTTATTAAATTTTTGGCAATAAACAAATTGTCATTAACCACATCTGATTCTTCTTGGGACTTAACGACATCTTTATTAAATATTAATGCTATTATCAAGATCAATTCAATTCTACTATGCATATTATTACAATGGAATACCGTGGAATAACAAATATATACTAAAAAGCTTTCTTTTATATATATTCAACAGGGATAATTAAATCGTTGCGTTTTTATAACATAGTTTATGAATTTGTCACCAGTCTTCGTTTATGTTTTGAAAGGTTTAATTAATTCAATACAAAAATGTTTATTCACAAGTTAACTGTCAACAGAATACCATAACATTATAAAACACCGTGTCTTTGACCCATAAACACTTCACTTGTATACAAACTTTTCGAGTTAAGCCGCGTATTTAACAAAAAGCGAAAGTCGTCGATCGCACCGACAAGACAACGTGCTTATGACGAAAAATCGATCTTTGAGACAAGTTTTGGAGAAATGTGTTTACATAACTGCTTTAGCTTCCTACATTTGAAGGCAACGTTTATTCTGATAAACACAAGAGATAATTTGCCTTACACGACTCAATATTTTGTAGAGGCTGAGTTGGAATGTCGCTACATAGTGTTCATCAATTAGGTGGTTGTGCCAGCAATCACCATGCACCGATAGCGCTGTTGCCCGTCATCGGTCTCTGCCATTTAGTTCAGCGAGGTATGGACATACGCCACTTATCTGTATGGGAGTTAAATAGGAAAACGTAGGTTTTTGGGAAAACCTACGTTTCCGGGAGAGTTTCCAGAAATATTAGAGTTAGGAATAGGACATTACTGCCGCAGAGAGGAGAGTTCAGAGCGGTAGTAAGAGCTTAAGGCACCCGGGTCGCTTACCCGCATGTTTTATTTAGTAACAGGACAGGTTACCTGACGAAGCACCCTCTGGATAAGATCTTTTCGTCTAATATCCCTCAGTGCCAGAAGACCAAAGTCTGCGAACAGTGTGTGTTGCCAGTGATGACCTACAGATCGAAAACGTGGTCGCTGACTATAGGCCTTCTTCGAAAGCTCAAAGCCTCGCAGCGTGCGATGGAGATGGATATGCTTGAAGTTTCTCTACGTGATAGAATCAGAAATGAGGAGATGCGTAGAAGAACCAAAGTCACCGACATAGCTCTAAGAATCACGAAGCTGAAGTGGCAATGGGCGAGGCACCTAGTCCGACGAACCGATGGACGTTGGGGCCCGAAGGTGCTGGAGTGGCGACCCCGCACCGGCGCAGTATATAAAGAGGGACGCAGGCCGCACAAGATCAGGCACAGTGGGCATCATTAGGTGAGACTATGTCCATCGTTTGAAGTTAGTAAGTAATAGTATCGAAGAGTTCTAAATCTATCGTCGTATCTTTTTTTATAAACTTGATTGGGACACATCGGTTAGATGGTTTCAAAGTTTATATATTTTAGAATTAGCTCAACTAGTTCCGATTCGATTTCTGATATTTCGGTGTTTATCATATATTCAAGTAATAACACCCCACTTATGGACAGTAACTATGCAATGAACCATAATCTGGTTTACATAAATATAGCTTATTTCATAAAACCTGTTTCATTCAATCAAGATTGGACAACATTTATTTAAGACAACCCTAACGGAAAGTAAATTACAGTATATTTTGTCGGCGGGCGGAAGTATGACATTTAAAGCGTAATGTCATATGCTACCTCTGAAGTCTAGTGGTCACATTTTCAGTTTACGTGTTATAGTCTTAGTTCCGAATAGTGTTAAGTATTAGTAGCACCAGAACAGAACATCTGTTCTGTGATTTCGGGGATCCATCCAGTTTTACTTTGATTGTTTTAGATGGTGTAATGGTGTATCCCTAAAAGTCTGCTCCGATTTCCGTTGCCTATCTTCCAAAACGACGACGCCATTGACCAAGATGTTACTAGCAGGATAAATGCAGGTTGGATGAAGTGGTGGCAGTTCTCGGAAAAAATTGCGATGCCCGAATACCCCTCTAACTAAAGGAGAAAACTTATAAGACGATCATAAGTCCTATCGTCCTGAATGGATCAGAGTGCTCCGCTACCGAAGGAGAGAATAAAAGGAATTTGCATGCAGCAGAGATGCGAATGTTGAGATAGATGTGTGGAGTAACCAAATTAAATCAGATTAGCAATGAGTATATTAGAGGAAGTATGAAAGTAGCACCAGGGACCGAGATGTCAAGGAGTGGAAAGCTATCCTGGTATAGATACCATGAGAAGTATGGTATCATGAGAAGGGAGGATAGTCATGTATTTAAGAAGGCCCTAAATATGATGGTAAGCGACAGGGCCGGGAGAGAGCAATAAAAAAATAGTGTGGATGAGCTGTGTGAAAGAGGATATGTGTGTAAGGGGTGTGAATGTAGAAATGACACCTGATAGAGTGAAATAGCGAAAGGAAACATGCTGTGCTCACCGCACCTAATGGGATAAGGGCTAATAGTTTTGAATACCAGATTGGACCATTAAAAATTCTTTTCTACAATAACTTTTTAAGCGTTGTGAGTCCGAAAAATCATATGTCCTAAAATACAGTACACAGTTTTTGATATTATTATAACATTTATTATTTCAAATACCAAAAATTTTGTAAAATAATAAATAACTGTAATATTGAATTGAAAATTTCTCTAATTTATCATTCAATATTTATTTTTTTTCAAATACTCCGTAATATTATCAAAGTTTACTTCCATTATATTCGTCCACGAATATTTTCTTATAAAATAGATTTCTCTGCCTCCGTCTAGTCATTCTTCACAAATCGTCCTCAAATTATAAAAAGCTACCAATTTCCATTTCAAACAGTAAAAGACATTTGCCATCACCATTACAAACAATGTGTAGTATTTTTTTAATACTGTTTAAAATCACAACTTGCTCTTGGTTGCTGTCATTTCTCGTAATTTTTTCCTTAAAATTTTACCGCTGCCATTCCTAGGTATATCATCCAAAAATCTAACACCTCCGCGAAGATGCTTGGGGTTAGAAAGCTGGAATATAATAATAAAAAAAATTCTGATTTATTTCATGCCTTATTTAAATGTATTTCGAACATCATACTTCAGATTAAGCCAATCGAGTTATAAGAATTTGCCTGAAATTGCTTGATTGGTATTCTTGTATTTCAGATGGGTTGATATCTGTTTCAGCATCCTAATCCAACTGAAATATTTTAACCAATTTTGATGATTTGTATAGTTTAGTTTCACAGCAAAGCCATGGCATATTCTTAATCAGAAGAATCTAGGTTAATCTAGGTTAACCAAACTAAATTGTAAATTATAATATTGTACCTTTTCTGCGACAAATGCTTTAATTTCGTCTTCTCTTAGATTATATCCTGGCTGCAATGCAACAAAAGCCAGAGGTATCTCTCCGGCACTTTCATGTGGTACTCCTATAACTCCTGCATCTCTAATACCAGGATGTTGAAGCAACACTCCTTCTATTTCTGCTGGTGGAACCTACATAGAATATATCAAATCCAAATTTTTATTGATTAACTGTTCCGACAGATGTTTAATTTTTGGCATGTCATCATGTATAACGTGAAATATAACAAAAATAATAAAATTACTTTATCTTATCAGATTTAATGGCATTCAATATATAATAATTGACTAAATGACAACAGGTTGAGAGTTTTACAATTTTTTTCCGCAAAATGTATTATTTACCATATAAAGCAATATTGATTTGGTAAAATTCACATATTCAATCTTTAGTAAAAATTAACAGCTATAATAGCTATAGTCTGTAGCTGTTTATAAATTTACCTGATACCCTTTATATTTGATAAGTTCCTTCAATCGGTCTACAATAAAGAGTATTTTGTCATCATCATAGTATCCAATATCACCAGTTTTGAAGAAACCTTCGTCATCAAAATCGTCTTTTCTGTCTTTGCCTACATAACCTTTCATTATCATAGGACCCTTCAAGTAAATTTCACCCAGCTTATTGGGCCCTAATACGTTTTTACTTTCCACATCAATGATCTGTAAAAGAAATTCAAATATTACATAAGATAGCCCATTAATATTTCATTGAATATTTGATTTTGTTACTTGTACAAATTTTAACTTTTTGTAAGATTTTGTGACTCCGAAATGTTTAATAAAAACCAAATTAATTTATCACTTACCTTAATAATAAAGTTCGTTACAACTTTACCTACGCCATTAAATTCTGCTCTATTCAAATCAAGATACGTATATCTCGTTGCAGATAGAGTGCACTCTGTCATACCATATCCTTGTAATACTCCTTTAAGATTTGGAAATCTAAAATGATTAGAATTATGTTTTTTTTTTCATACAGAGATCTATTGATTTAATTGTCCAATGAAATGCCCATATTAAGACTCTAGCGAGTAAACTTAGTTTCGCTGCATTCGCTGTTAGAAAAGTTAGACAATACTGATGTTGAAACACCCAAAATGGTGTATTTCGCTTATTTTCATAGCATTATGTCTTACGGCGTACTGTTATGGTGTACTTGAATTGGCGTAATTGAAACTATTGTTATTTTACAAAAAAGGGCATTATGTGCCATTTATCAGTTAGGATCTCGCGATTCCTTAAGAGAAAAATTCAATGAAATATCAATTCTCTCAGTACCGTCGCAATTGTAATCCCATATCTTAGAGCGAAGAAGATTCCCGTGTTTTAGAGTCGAGTGGAGCATACGCATTTTAATAAGATACCGCAATCAGTTTTAGTTTGCCTCCACATAGTTTGTCAAAAACATCCTATTACAAAAGACATATGATAATGTTGAAGACTATTTAAGCGATAGAAATGTATGGACTAGATTCCAGTTGCTTACAAAAGCAATATATTACACATTGTAACATATACAACTATCTTTAAAAGAGTAGCCGTTGAGTTTCTTGCCGGTTTCAACATTCCGAATTTTCCAATACAAAAGTGCCTTTTGAGCCTACTTGAATAAAGAATATTTTGATTTTTGATAACAAACACTTTTAATAACTTATAATCCAGAAAAAACATGCAAGTAAAAAAAATAGTCTTTCATCAAGCATTTTGTTAACCTACCTTGCTTTCACTGCTTCAATAGTCTCATCTCTTAATGGAGCTGAGCCGCAAAATATGGCCTTTACTGTGCTAACATCATAATTGTTTGAACATTTGCATACCGCCACAAGGACTGTGGGTGGAACTTGTAGCTGTGTTATCTGAAGAAAGATGTTATAATATAACTCAGGCAAATAGTTACTGACTTCAAGAAGAAACAACAAACTATAAGTTAAAGTACCACACCATTGTTAAACTTAATAATGAGGAACTAGACCTTGTAGACAGTACCGTTTTCATAGGTATTACATTAGATAATAATCTACAGTGGGGGCTCCATATAAGTGGTCTTCAAATCGAACAGGCTCAGTTCTGCGGCTTACGCCTTTAAAAGAATTCGTCGTCTGATAGATGTTGATACTGCTAGACTGGTATATTTCAGCTATTTTCACAGCATTATGTCATACGGTTCTTTGGAGTAATGCTGCTGATATAAATGCCATATTTATACTGCAGAAAAGGCCCGTTCGTGAGATTTACAATATGGGAACAAGAGAGTCGCTAAGAAACAAATTCAAGACAGTTAACATAATGACAGTTCACTACGTATACGAGTACATAATAGAAAACTTGTTGTACGTACATAAAAATATTGACTCTACTCTTTCTCTTTAATACAAAGAATGAATGTACATCATATAACTTAAGAAACAAAACAAACTTTTAGCAGGTTCCATAAAATTAACAACTCATTTAAGGGTAAATGTATACGTATCTATAATAAACTCCCACAAGAAGTTGCAAGTAAACTTAGACTATAGAAATGGGAGTGAACGAATTGCTCTAATTTCAATTGAAATGGTAACATAAAAAAATACAAACCCGACTGAGTTTGTTGTAGGCTCTTCTCAGATCAGGGTGCGAAGGAATCCTCGTTACTTCAGAATTTAAGTCGTTCTTTAATACCATTTGCCGATTCAAAATCGCTGTAATAGGCCTACTTGAATAAAGATATTTTGATTTGATTTGATAG
The DNA here is from genome assembly GCA_015832385.1 of Elymnias hypermnestra. Classification (NCBI taxonomy): domain Eukaryota; kingdom Metazoa; phylum Arthropoda; class Insecta; order Lepidoptera; family Nymphalidae; genus Elymnias; species Elymnias hypermnestra. The sequence continues at coordinate 679,281 of JACTOM010000924.1, read as the reverse complement.
TACATTGAAGTTATTTGAATAGCGGGAAGATATGAAAAACTAATCAGATTAACATTGTCGTTACAAATTAATGTAGTAAATGTGGTTCAACATACTTTGTAGGTTTCGATAGTTTTCATATAGAAATCAGCATCAAATTTTGGCAAATAGACTTGTGTATTTCCAGATGATAAGCATCTAAATGTTCCCATAAGTCCCATAGTGTGGTACCATGGTGCGATAACTAAACTGTCAAGTTCTGGGTCCATGGAGGCTGACCTATAAGACATTTTCTTTAAATTATTATTAAATATAGAAGCAAATAGTACAGTAAATAACTGTAGATAAATGAATGTAGATATTCGTAATATATATAATGCAAAAAATTTTAATAAAGTACGGTTTAACGTATATTCCATTGATGATGATCTGTCAATGACTGACTGTATTTATTTATACTACTAATAAAAGCGAGACGAAAATGAAATAGGAATGATTTTTATGAATTACACTTACATTTTGCTGCAAGTTAACACATTTAAATGTGTCAACATAACTCCTTTCGGTAATCCCGTTGTCCCCGATGAATATAAAATGACAGCTGTGTCTGTTTGTCCATTTACATCCACGACTTCAAATTGTATTACAATAGATATATCTAAATCTAATCTAATTAGGTCTTCATAAAACAATGTATCATTTGTTCTTTCGCGTTCGTAAAGTATTATTTGTGTCATATATGGTAATCTTTTTAAAGTTTCCGCATGAGTTTTGTAGGCGTTTGGTGAGCAAACAATCATTTTTGGTTCTGATATTCCAAGGACATGTTGAAGTTCGCCTGTATATATAGGAAAGCTACTATTATTTTTGATGCTTAGACTTCACATATCATTAGCACCAATCAGAGTTTTATATACGTTATGGATTAAATACATTTTATTGCTGTGTTTGGGCTTTTTTTTTGTCTCTGAGGAAATGCATTTACGCACCCCGCCTGGGAGACAGATGGGAGTGTAGGGCTCGCTGGTAGTACTAGAATATCCACTAAAACCCAGCGTAGCCGTCGTCATTTGGGAATGGAAGGAACAGAGGATCGTTGTGAAATCTCACTCTGGCCACTCCGAATGAAGCCGGCTCAAAAGGGAAGGGAATTGGATAAACCTACGTCTCCTGTCTCCTATTCCCCTCCCTCGGACGTACTGTGCTTCAGCTGCATTCACCCTCTCTCTTTGCCGTGTCTCGTTTAGCGGAATAATAGTTTCGCAGAAGGTGGCAACAGCATTCCAGGCCCGCTCGTTGACAAGTATTGCACCCATAAAACTTGCCAGTGAGAGGTCCGCACCGATCTGCAACGTCAGAAGATGACGCAGAGGTCCCCAAGCAGGACATCGGCCACCGTGTGGTGCGCTGTGTCCACAGGAGCACCACACTCGTGGCAAGTGGTCAACGGCTCACAGCCAACGATTTGGTGCAGGTATTTTTCAATGCAGCCATGATCGGTTAGCACCTGCACCAAACGGTAGGAAGTCACTCTTTGTCGTCTCCGAGCCATTATTCCAAGTGAGGGCGGAGTGCCGCCGAATTATGGCCCCACCGGCTACTGAGGTCCCGAGGTCCTATTTCCATGTTTGGATCAAGGCTCTGTCAGCAATAATCTTCACCCTCCTGACCTCGTCGGCATCAAGTATTTCCCCTCTGGCCCTCGCAGCTACTCTGCACTTGTAAGAAGTTGCGAGAACTTCCACCTTTAACTCCCAAGGGGGATAACCCGCCAGCTGTGTTTGAGTTGATGGCCAGTAGGTTTTACAACATCTCCTTTTTTGCTTGTCAACACATTTTTGATGATACGATGGTAACTAGCCAGAGCCAAAGCCAATTAATCCAAACCTAAACAAATTACACAGTACATGTTTTTGAATTTGTCCTACCAGGAATCAAAGTCGACCCTTCTGCTAGCAAAGGGATTACTCGCACCATTACAATAGTGAGACCGTACTTTTTATATGTAACACGTAACGCCTTTTTTGTCTACACAGATTTTATAACTTAAATATCTTTCGTAAATTACATGTTTTTATGGCTTAAGTACCTTCAGTAGCTTACATACCTTTCGTAGAAGCTGGATTTGTGTTTGTTACAACAGCGCCAGTGCACAAAATCCCTATAACAGTGCTATAGTATTCCTGTCTGTTCTCTGAGCATATGGCTATAACATCATCCTTTTTAATCCCCAGGGTAATAAGGGATATAGCGAAACTTATAGCATTTTCAGCCATTTTTCTGAATGTTAATTTATCATGTGTGCGGGCATTAATCTTTATAAATAAATACTTATTAATTTCACGTTCATTGTTAGACAAAGTAAATATATAAAACAAAAATTGTTTCTATTTATGTCCCCCAACTGCCTCATTGGTCTAGTGGTTAGCATGTTCGACTATAGACATGAGGTCTTGGGTTCGATTCCCGGGTCGGGCCAATTCGAAAACCAATATTGAGTTTTCTATAAACATTTAATTCGGTAGTATTATATCGAACCTTAACATTAATACAGACAAAATAAAAGTAACTAAAATGCGCCATCAGAAGCAAATGGATGGGTGCCCATAAGGCTGGCAGCGTTACTTCTTTGGACAGCGATACTTATACGCTGTCCGAAGTACCACCCGGCCTTAGGGTCACGGGTGACATCAACTAAGTGATATGAGATTTCTTTCAAAAAGCTTTTAGCCTCAGGACCCCACGGTCCCAATGTCTCCACGCCAAAAGGCACAAATATGTATTCTAAAGCAAGGCTGTCATATTTGCGCCTCTTGGCGTTTTCAGCTAATGACGCCGTCGCTCCCGCTGATTTGGAGGTAGCGTCAATGTGAGATGGTGCAAGCGTATCAACACATGTAGCATCCCACACCAACGACCTTCCGTTTTTCCAAGGCATCAACGACATCCCATCAGATCTCTTACCATCATCACGTGCAATTCCATTCGGCTCGAGAATAGCCGGCACGTTAATGGTGACAAGGGACCTTTTTTTACCTTTATGTCCCCCAAAGAATTTGAACCATCAAACTGTACTAATAGAGGTTTCAGTATATACATAACTATTATTATATATATATATATATATATATATGTGTGTGTGTGTGTGTGTGTGTGTGTGTGTGTGTGTGTGTGTGTGTGTGTGTGACCATTACTGACGCAAATTATTTAGCCAATATTTCTCTCCCCCTCCTACTTCCTTCTGGAGTGATATTGATATTTATTTGAATCTCTATTTAAAACGTCTGACTTTTAAGGGGAGGGCCCTTAAAAGTCAGACGTTTTAGTGTAAATGAATACCTTACTATATGTTGAGGGTTTAATTGTGTTCTTTGTTTGATACACACTCGTATTTTTTTAAATTTAACAAAGTTATTTGAGAAATTGCCTAATATCTGACCTCTAGATGAGTTTGGGTGAGATTGACAGCCTTGCTGGCGCAGTGGTACGAGTATTCGCTTTGCTAGCGGAGGTCCCGGATTCGATCCCCGGTAGGAATTTAGGAAATTGTATTTTCTAATTTGTCTGAGTCAGGACTGGTCGGAGGCTTCGGCCGTGGCTAGTTACCACCCTACCAGCAAAAACGTACCGCCAAACAAAGAGATATGTGTTCCGGTACGACGCTGTGTAGAAACCGTAAGGGGTATATCGCGTCTTAACAGATTGGCGCGCTTCCATCTTAGATCATCATCACTTACCATCAGGTGAGATCACAGCCAAGCACTAATCTGCCCGCAATAAAAAAAAGATTCCTCTTAATCCTCCCTTAACGTCTCAATTAATTACTTACTACAAACTTGTTTTTACACTTACCAGAGCAACTCGTTATAAGACCATAGTTTTTCAAGTATAAACTTCGCGAAGTTTAAATGTACTGGCATATCCAGTTTCTCCTCACCATACACATAAAGATGATTCTTAAACATTCTCATTAATATCTTATCTCAAATATTGTTAATTTATTTAATATGTGTACAGTTATTAATTTAAAACGTAACAAGCCCACACACTGACTTGATATCACTAAAACGAAATTCTTACTTTAAATTGTTATCAGTCAATTAATAACTCGCTTTTACGGTGTATATTTTACTACAAGTATATAAAAGAGATTGTACGTTTGTATGTATAAATTATTTTATTGTGTAACCAGGGAATATCCGGCATATCTTGTAATGATACACGAAGTAAGTTACTCATACTCGTACTTCAAAGATCTCAGGGGGACTGAAGTTGAGCATCACATTTTTCAGAGTTTAGACTGGTGGGGAGCCCCGGCCATGGGTAAATGGCTCTTCCAATAAAACCAACCAAAAACTCTCAGTACGTCGTTATGTAGACGCTTTCTGAGGTAAATTACCTCTTTTTAACCGACTTCGAAAAAGAAGGAGGTTATCAATTCGTCTGTATTTTTTTTTCATATCTTCCGACTGGACTGGACCGATCTTGATGTTTTTTTTATATGAAAGGTGGTGCTTGTCATAAGGTCCCATTCTTTATAAATCCAGTTCTGATAATGGCATCCATGAGAAAACCTGATAAGTGTTAAATTTGCATTAAGCATGTGCGCGACAAATGGACGAATAACTCAAGATCACACTAACTGATTTCGATGGTTCTTTTTTTATTGGAAAGGATATACTTTAAGGGTTGTTTTGTGATAGTTTGGCTAGGTTTTGATGATGGAATCCATGACAAAGTGACGAAACTCTTCAATTCCTTGGAGAAAATCAACGATACTCGGCAGAATCAGCTATCCAGATATTTGAGTCGCCTTCCGTAACTTCGGTATGGTCAAGTGCTAGTCGTAGTTAAATATGAAGATCAATGGAACTCCTCAACGGCTTACAGTAAGAGTGTGATTTTTGGCAAAATCTATAACTGTCTGTAATCAAATGCCAATGACCTTACNATGGGCCGTGTTGAGATCTTTACAGAGATGCCGAATTGACTACCGGTACATACACGTGTTGAAGTGCTTGTACGAAAACGCCACCATGTCAGTCCGTATACAGGACCAAAGCACAGCGTCTATCCAACTGCAACGTGGAGTGCGACAGGGAGATGTTATCTCCCCGAAGCTTTTCACTGCGGCGCTGGAAGACCTTTTTAAGCTTTTGGAGTGGAACGGACTGGGCATCAACATCAACGGCGAGTACATCACTCATCTACGGTTTGCCGATGACGTAGTCATTATGGCAGAGACTCTCGAAGATCTCAATACAATGCTGGATGACCTCAGCAGAGTTTCTCAACAGGTGGGCCTGAAAATGAACATGGATAAGACGAAAATTATGTCTAATATCCATGTACCGCCTCACCCAGTCATCGTTGAGAACTCAGCTCTCGAAATTGTTGACGAGTACACATACCTGGGACATATAGTCCAGCTTGGTAGATCCAATTTCGAGAAGGAGGTCAACCGCCGAATCCAACTCGGTTGGGCTGCGTTCGGGAAGTTACGCCAGATATTTTCGTCTGATAACCCTCAGTGCCTGAAGACCAAAGTCTTCGAACAGTGCGTGTTGCCAGTGATGACCTACGGTTCTGAGACATGGTCGCTGACTATGGGCCTCATGCGGAAGCTCAGAGTCACTCAGCGTGCGATGGAGAGGGCTATGCTCGGAGTTTCTCTACGTGATCGAATTCGAAATGAGGAGATCCGTACTAGGACCAAAGTCACCGACATAGCCTTACGAATCGCGAACCTGAAGTGGCAATGGGCTGGGCACATATTCCGAAGGACCGATGGACGTTGGGGACCGAAAGTGCTGGAGTGGCGACCCCGCACCGGACGGCGCAGTGTAGGGAGACCCCCCACAAGCTGGACCGACGATATAAAGAGGGTCGCCGGTAGCCGCTGGAGCCAGGCGGCGCAAGATCGGGCCTTGTGGACATCATTACGTGAGACCTATGTCCAGCAGTGGACGTCCATCGGTTGAAGCGACAACGACACTAATCATGCGTTTCATCCGTATAAATTTACCCTCATGTGCCTAAAGAAGTTTCACTTCAAAAATTCAGCGTTTTATAAATATAACATAGAATAACCTTTAGAAGTGAGAAAACTACTACCGGGGAAATGTGGATCGCGTGTTCAGTATGTAATTTTTATGCCATAATGTTATTCGGCATAATGTTTGATAACGTATCTTATTTATATTTATAAGCCTGTATTATAAAGAACGAAGAAAACAAGCGATAATTTAATTTAACATTGAATGTTTCCAAAAACGAATACCTATTCATGTCAAGGCCTGTAGATAAGATGACATTCTAAGTACGCTAACGCCAGTGGAATGTCTAAATCTCTGTGGGAATAACGTTTCATATCGATATGTCACGTGATCATACAAAGAAATTGTAGATTGCCTTTCATGTCGCGCGGTGACTTTTGGAACTAAATTTGACAGATCGGCCATGTTGTCATTCGTCGATGTTATAAAGTCCATTTTTTGTGGTAGATTTTTGTGAGTTTATAACCAGCTTAGGGCAATTTAAAGATTGTTTACAATGCCAAAAGTTGTAAAAAGTCCGCGTCGAGAAATGATATTGAAGATGAAAGAGTTCTGTGAAGCGGAACGAAAGCATCAAGCTGTTTTAATACCACTAAACAATGTTCGGAAGAGAGTCGCCGCCATAACAGATACTTTGTAGAGTTGCCATATAATAATTTTTTGCTGCATTGATGGGTGATATTTTTGTGACAAAAATTTAATAAATAGAAAACGTGATGAAACTAGGTAACTGAAATTAAAACAAATATTAGATATTGCATACGTATTATAAACTTAAAGTTACTATTATTTTTAATTGTTCATTATTTAATTGTAACAATTAACTGAAGAGGCCTTTCACCGGAAGATTGAACAGCTCAGCGCACGCATATCGAACATTTAGAGCCTTATAGATGAAGAGATGGACCGAATAATCTACGGCTAGTGATACTGAAAAGAATTTAATTCTGTTTCCATCCATTCCGACAGCGATGTTCCTATGACCACTGAACATAACTTATTTAATAATACTCTGAATAAAAAATTGTAAACCTTTTCACTATTTTAAACTGAGACTTTTGTGGTTTAACGACATATTTAAAAATATATTATTATATGTGTTTTTAGTTGATTTGTTGATATTTTGGCCCAATTACATGGGCGTTGGTCGCGACGAGTCTCGTACTCGTAAATAATATATGTAATGTTTCTCTTTACCCTATTTTTTCATAAAATATTAGTACTGAATAATATAAATTAGTAGAATTAGTATTATTTGATAAATATGCTAAATGTAAAATAGGTAAATTTATTATTCATAAATGGCAACATTATGTCGCGCTGCGTCTGTAAGACTTCTTTCATGAAAAGTACTATAGTTTACTAGTCGTTCGACGTAGCGTTATCGTACTTAGAATGTGATCTTGACTAGTCTACACTTAGACTAATTAGAATATGCAATTTTCTAAATTTGAGGATTATTCAGTAAAACATTACTGGCTGGAGTAACTGACTGGGATTTCCGTCTTTACCATTGTTTTATTATAACACAAGGATAAAATTTTAATTTAATATTTAAGTAAGTCTGTAACAATAGCCTCATTGGTCTAGTGGTTAGCTTGTTCTACTACAGACATGGTCCTGGGTTCCAGTCCCGGGTCGTGCAAATAAAAAAAATTATATTGAGTTTACTACCCCCGTGCCTCGGAGAGCACGTTAAGCCGCACCTGATCTCTCTCCGGTCGTGTCGGACTCCTGTCACATCGGACTATGAGAGAAAAGGGATAGAAAGTGCACGTGTGTACTATGCCCGCCAATCCGCAGTGGAGTAGCGTAGAGGGTCTATGCTCTAAAAACCTTCTCTCTTTGACATTGAAATAAATGTCTGTCTCTCATAATATTATAGATATAATTGATATATATGACCAATGACCTGTCAAACTTCGTACCGCATTAAAATCAATAAAAAGGGGAATGGCAACTGCAGAGTGTGTCAATTTTACTAAATAATGTGGTCAAAACTTAACCGGAACAAAAAGAATCAAAAAAATGCGACCTTTACGCCCATATTCCCGACAAAGTCCTTAAAATATTATAGTTGCGATCAGAAATTGCCACATGTCAATGTCAAATGTCAAAAAAGAAATGAGAAAAGCATAAGTATTCTTTTTAATTTAATTTGATTTCTTGACGGCGGGACGAACTTCAGACATTTGCTATTTGAAACCACGAAAATTAAAATAAACTTCACTTTTAACTAATTTCATTTCTGAAAGACTTTTAGAAAGAAAGTAGAGAGAATGAATGAAAGGAGACTGACAAAAAGGATTTATGAGTCAAGAGTGAATGCGAAAGTTGGAAGGGGAAGACCGAGGCGAACGTTCCTGGACCAAATCCAGGACATTTTAAATAACGGCCAGGTCAAGAGTACTCTAAACCGACGAACTTGTATGAAAGGTTTAATGAGAATGAAAGAAGCGAAGGAGATATGCAAGGATCGTGGCAAGTGGAAGGATGTTGTCTCTGCCTACCCCTATGGGAATGAGGCGTGATGCTATGTATGTATGTATGTAAGACTTTTAAATTTAATTAATTTCTAAATGACGGGACAAATATCAAATATTCGACAGGTAGGAACGGTTTCTAAGGCGAAATTGTTGTTTTTACTATAATCCAAGCATTTTTGAAGTTATACTTCTTTTATCTCGTTAGGGAACAATGATGAGAGTAAATTTTTACGATTTGCGCGCACACCGTTACAAAAAACCGACACCCTGAAGTTAGCTATAGTCAACATTTTCGTCGTCGTCGTCGCTTCAACCAATGGACGTACACTGCTGGATATAGGTCTCACCTAATGATGTCAACAAGGCCCGATCTTGACTCTCTTGATGTCATCGGTCTACCTTGTGGGGGGTCTCCTTACAATGCGCCTTCCAGTGCGGGGTCGCCACTCCAGCACCTTAGGACCCCAACGTCTATCGGTCCATCGGACTATGTGCTCCGCCCATTGCCACATCGGGTTCGTGATTCCTAGGGCTATGTCGGTGACTTTGGTTCTGCTACGGATCTTCTCATTTCTGATTTGATCTCGTAGAGAAACTCCAAGCATAGCCATCTCCATCGTACGCTGAGTGACTCTGAGCTTTCGAATGAGGCCCATAGTCAGCGACCACGTTTCGGAACCGTAGGTCATCACTGGCAACACGCTCTGATCAAAGAGCTTCGTCTTCGACTTCAGTCAACATTTTAGTTTTTTTTTATATTTTATAATTATATATGTCAAACATGTACTGGGGAGTTATTTAAATAAAGAGGATCAGCGGTTCTTACGACTTCAATTAATATAATATTTCACTCTATAAAGCAGGCTTATTTTCAATTTGGTCTGCTATGTAATAAATGACAGTAAGGAATTTCAAATTGGGCAATAATGTGACAGGTGAAGATAAATTAAAGCAATTAAATCCATCGAACAAGTAAACACTATGGAGTCAAGATCAAACAATATTTTGTTAAAACCAACAGGGAATCTACTTTACAATGTTATCTGAGCAAAATCCAACAGTAGACTGTGCGCCTCGTTTTTTTTTTCGAAGTGTGTAGTTGCTGTTAGCCCTACTGGCTTTTACAGCGTAACCGAGAGGGGTGGCGAGCGCAGAAGCTCTGCCGAGGGGTGGGCCCGTAGAAGGGCCCTGCTGCGTCGGGGGAAAACGTTGCTCTAAGGGCGCCTCCTGCGAGGCTCGGACCTAGGCTTAGAGCAACGTTTGCTGCTGCTGAAAAAGATAATCGGAGAGGTGCTTAATCTTGACGCCCATGGGTCCGCAACTGGGAGCCGCGGCCGGGCTGCGTCAGATAGCGGGGAGCGCCTCGCTCTCGAGTCACACCTTTATAAAAAGTCTCCCCACCTCAACAATAATGACGTCGCAAAGAACATCAAAACACTTTTTAACACGATAGTTAATCGATGACTTTTAACAATATTCTAGAAATAAATCAAGACCATAAATCAAGAAACTTACAAAATCAAAGGTAATTAATATATCTGCTCTTAAATTTTGATTATGAGTGACACGAAGTAATTTTCATTATAAAATAATTATCGCGGCGACATACAATACCTTAATTATATTATTACATTACATGTTAGATACATTATGACATTTAAAATATCAACGTGACAGTCTTATCAAAATTAAAACTTTCAGACTCAACTATAGAAAACAGATTATAAACTATTCATATTCAATGAAAGTTAGTTTACGTTTATCTATTGTTAGTGTCGTTTTGAAGTTATACTTCTTTTGGAGCATTAGGGAAAAATAATGAGAGTAAATTTTTACGATACGCGCACACCATCACAGAAAAACCGACACCCTGAAGCTATAACACATTGTTTTTTTTATATTTTATAATAATAGAATACCTTAATAATTTTATTATATTACTTGTTTCAACAGATTTTTATCTTGTTACGCCAAAGAAGTATATATTCTAACGCGTGTACAGAATTACACACCCACTTTCTTTACATATACTCATGATAAAACATGGTTTTAATAATACTATATCGTGGGTACCTTTGACCAACCAATACTGCACTATTTAATACTTCGGGACAAAAAGAAACAATAAATACAAATAAAAACCATGTGAAACCACGTTAAATTAGATATTATTCATATTTTAGATACCGAATCCGTTTCAGTAAAATGATAATCATTTTAAAAAGCTCCTTTCCAGATGAAATAGTAAGTGTTCGATTGTGAATTCGTTGTTTTAATTTCATAACAAATCCTTGACTAATAATGTGTGTAATACAATTTAGGTTATTATGAAATACATTTTTTTATATCGCGGCCTTATTTATACATATATATAAATCTGTGTGATGACTATTACATGTTCAAATCTCTTAATGTTAAAGTTAAAACTTCTTCGACTATCGTAACCATGTTTCACATTGTTTAACTTTGATAGCTTGTTAATTATTGTCATATTACCTTTAATTAATTACCTTATTGTAAATAAAGTACTACGTCTTTATCGGAATAATGTTAACTTCGTTTACTATAGATATGGGTAAAACAGTGTTATATATGATTATTTTATACATACATAGCATCACGCCTCATTCCCAAAGGGGTAGGCAGAGACCACGTCCTTCCACTTGCCACGATCCTTGCATATCTCCTTCGCTTCTTTCATTCTCATTAAACCTTTCATACAAGTCCGTCGGTTTAGAGTACTCTTGATCTGGCCCTTATTTAAAATGTCCTGGATTTGGTCCAGGAACGTTCGCCTTGGTCTTCCCTTTCCAACTTTCGCATTCACTTTTGACTCATAAATCCTTTTTGTCAGTCTCATTTCATTCATTCTCTCTACGTGCCCAAACCATCTAAGCATACCTTTCTCAATTTTACTCACTACATCTTATTTTATACCACAACGTTCTCTTATTACACTATTTGTTACTTTGTCACTCAGTTTCAGTCCACTCATACTTCTCAACGCTCTCATCTCTACCGCATTTATTTTACTTATGTGATTCTTCTGTCATACCCAACTTTCACTACCATACATCATTGTTGGTACCAATACTCCTGCATGCACAGCCTGTCTGGCCCTTCAAGACACCATCTGACTATTAATAATGGCGTGCAGAGCACCATTTACCATATTCCCTGCATTCACTCTCCTTTCAATATCACTTTCGCATGTTCCATCTTTTGTAAATTTAGATCCCAAGTATACAAATTCTTACACCTCTTCCACTTGTTCCCCATCTATCAAAATATTGCCATTCCTCATAGATTCATCTCTTTCAAAACATAACTTTAGTTTTGTTTACATTCACTATCATTCCTTTCCTTTTAAAAGCTTTATTCATAATATTTACCATCGCCTGTAGCTTATTAGCGGATGACGCAAGTATTACTTGATCATCAGGGTAAAGTAAACATTTGATGAGTAATTCTTAACCCATATATACTTTTTTTTTGAATCTGTCATACAGTTATCCACGAATAGATTGCACGGCCATGGTGATGCAACACATCCCTGTCGAACACCTCTTTCGACAGTAAACTACTCCGTGTACGCCTCGTTTATTCTGACACAAGCACTAGAACCCTCATAGAGAGACTTCAATGCTTGGATCAGACAACCGCTCACCCCATACGTAGATAACGTTGGCCACAGCTCATTCCTCACCACTCGATCATAGGTCTTTTCTAAATCTATGAAAGCGCAATAAACTTTATTTTGTGTAGTATATATATTATTTATATGTATAAATGTATTCCTATTATGTATGTAGTAAGTATTTATGTGTAACATCGCTAACTAGCGATAAGACAGCCCATTGTACACTAGAATTACTTCTATTAAGTCATTGACTGCCTCATTGGTCTAGTGGTTAGCATGTTCGACTACAGACATGAGGTCCTGGGTTCGAGTCCCGGGTCGGGCTATTTCGAAATCGATATTGAGTTTTCTATTAAGTTTTTCTCAATATTTGCCCGAAGTTGGGAAGTTGGCGGTGTGAGTCACCCCCGTGCCTCGGAGAGCACGTTAAGCCGTCGGTCCTGCGCCCGATCTCTCTCTCTCCGGTTGTGTCGGATTACCGTCACATCGGACTATGAGAGTGAAGGAATAGAGAGTGCACTTGTGTACTATGCCTGCCAATCCGCAGTGGAGCAGCGTGGTGGGTCTATGCTCTAAAAACCCTCTCTCATATGAGCGAGGAGGCCTGTGCCCAGCAGTGGGACGTTAATGGGCTGCTACTTACTTACTTAAGTAATTGTATTATTATTGCTTCTCTTGTGGTGTTCTTTAAGGCATAATATATATCTATCTAGAGCCGTCTGACCTAATTACAATTAGTAAACCAACGCTTGAAAGATGGAAGACATCGGTTGGAAGTTGAAGTATATCACTGTTTTTATACTTGGATTTTATTATAAAAGACCGTGACGTCACCACTTTTTAAAAAAACCTGTGGAATTGCACACTTTGTCATATAATATAACTACGTTTAATATTCAAGATGATGTTTTCTCGTCTTCCATTTCCCGTAGGACATTTCGTTGAATTTTCCCAACGGTATTCCTTGGTATCTTGTCTACAAAACTAACACCACCACGTAAGTGTTTGTAGTGCGAAAGCTGTAAAGAAAATGCATTAATGCTTATAACATTGTGGCTTAATCTGATATTATTTTACATGTAGAGTTTCCTGCTATTTACCTAATATATACATGCTACCAGAAAAGAAAAAGCTTGTAAATATTGTGACATTCAGAAATCATTTGCCGGGTTGAAAATGCGAAATTATTTAACTGCAACAACTGTTCAAACATAGCATAAAACATATTGAGGAAGGTATGCTTAGATGGTTTGGGTACTTAGTGAGAATGAATGAAAGGAGACTGCCTAAAAAGTATTTATGAGGCAAGAGTGAATGGGAATATTGGAAGAGGAAGACCAAGGCCTAGACCAAATCCAGCACATTTTAAATAAGAGCCAGGTCAAGATTACTCTAAGCCGACGAACTTGTATCATAGGTTGAGAATGAAAGAAGCGAAGAAGATATGTAAGGATCGTGGCAAGTAGAAGGACGTGGTCTCTGCCTACCTCTATGGGAACGATGCGTGATTCTATGTATGTAAGTATTTATTCATTACCTTTTCTGCAACAAAAGCTTTGACTTCATTTTCAGTCAGATGGCAGTTCTCCTCCCGTACTACAAAAGCGCGTGGTGCCTCTCCTCCAATGTCATGGGGTACGCCCACCACACCAACGTCTTTTATTCCAGGATATCCAAGGAGGACTGCCTCGATTTCAGCAGGTGCAACCTTCATACAAAAAGTTGAATCCACTTTAACAGCTTTACTTGAGAATAGATCAAACGTTTTCTGAATTTACCCACAAACTCGCAAAAGGTACTGAAATCTATCTATTTATCAAGATTAACACTTTTAAATAAGCCATGATTATACCATTTGAATAGACAACTCAGGCTAGATTGCTTATAGTAAATCTGAGCCGAAATGTAAAGTTATCTATATATACATATATAAAAGATATCCAGGTATCTCATCATCATCACCAGTTATCACTCATCATGATATTTCTAGAACCATAATGCGTAAAGACTTGAAATTTGGTAGGAATATTCCTTCTACCGAGTAGATATCAGCCGGGGACAAGTTGTACGAAACTCCACCCGCAAGGGGTGTTGCGGGTGTTAATGAAAATACTTCAAATTTTCACATTTACAAACTATATCTTTTATCATTTATTAACTACAAATTTCGCAAAATTCTTCTAGGTCAAGGAGGAAGAGGAGATCACTATCATTAAGTCATCAATAACGATCACGTCATTACCGGTCACACTAAAGGATTCTAATTCATCAAATCCTAACAAAAATACAGATGTTATTTTTTCTTAAATCGTAGTCCCAAGTTGCTAGAAAGTATGGTTTTTTTTATGAATTGAAGGATAATTGGTTATAACGTTATGATTGGGTGTGATTGGTGACGAAGATAGTACAATCTGTCAAGTTCAAGAACTTATTCTCGGATATATAAGTCGCAACAATGTTAAAAGAACACATAAATTAACTAAAATTAGATTAACAAATCTAAGAATTACAATAAAATGTCAAGAGAGATGCACAGAAAAAAATAATGAAGAAAAATACTTAATAAATACATAAATCGAAATGTAAACCAAAATATACAGTGACATCAAAAACCACGCCAAAAGTAAATAGTCGGTATCATTCCTGATTTTTATAAGAGAACTAACAGAAGCAGGTGGAAAGCATGGACCCGTTGGCGATTAGGATGTTACCACGATCTTCAGACATGAATGAACGATTATAGGGATGATAGCCAAATAGGGGACACCAAGAAATCTCCAAAAATTATTCGTACGATTGACTTCAAATACGGCACACATATACCTGTCGTAAGTTAGATTTTCTCTAAGAATGTGATTGAGAATTAAGCGGGTAACATCGCGGACAACAGAAAGCTCGTGGAATATCTCTGTAATCTCTGTAATCCCTTGTATTTGATTAATTCTTTTAACCGGCCCGTGACAAATAAGTATCCATCTTCATCGTAGTGTCCTATATCTCCAGTAATAAGAAAGCCTTCCTCGTCAAATACCTCACTACTATCCTTATTGACATATCCTTTCATCAAAGTAGGACTTTTGATGCATATTTCACCTGACTTATTTGCTCCCAGAGTATTTTTGGTATCAATGTCAATGATCTGCAGATAAAAAGGAGATATTCAATTGTGAAGGATATTTCGTGTATATTTCAAAAGTTGTTTAAAATATGCAACCACCGATTTACCATTAATGTGATTCTTGTCTTTTTGTTGGAAGATAATAATTGTATTTAAAAGTTTAATGAGATCAATATAGATAAAAATGGGAATAAGGTTTGGACTGGTTGTACGCTTCAATTAGGAGATTAGTCCATGGAGGGTTTGGGCATGTATCTCGTCATGAAAGTTAAATCTTTAAAATTCACAAACATCATCCCATTTTTTAGTACAAGTTATTACACCATTACTGCTTCTGGAGATAAACTAATATCACAGCAACGAGTGTTTAAATACAGCATAAGTTCTAGTAATTATCAATTTAGTTAAGGTTTTTTTGGGCATATTTTCTGCGCTTATAAATCTAATTAATCTAATTCTTCAGTTGGTAATAGAAACGGTAAGAACGTGCTTTACTGTTTTGAGTTAGATGAAGTTGTAACAACCGAAACAGAGAACTTTATTTATTTTTAACCAAGTTTTTATTAAAGAATAAGTTCCACTTAAATTTTAATAACTTTGTTCGTACAAAATTATTAAAAATTTTATACCTTTAAAATAACTCCGGGAAGACAACGACCGGATCCACCGAGTTTAGCATTACCATCAAGGTAGGTATCCATAATAACTCCAAAAGTAGTTTCTGTCATACCATAACCTTGCCACACATTTGCAAGACTTGGAAATCTGAAAACACAATGCTCAACTAGAGATATAGGATTTTTTTTTAGAATATCATAAGATACATTTCTGCTCAAGCATACTTATTGGGCTATCATGGATACGTCGCATCTTTGTTAAGGTATGGGTTAATTATTTGGGGAAACTTAACGGATGTACATATGACATTTAAAGCTCAAAAACGCTGCATCTGATCTGTATGCAATGCTCACTTTTTGGACATCTGCAACTCTCTTTTTAAGAGATTAGATATACTGCCACTTCCGTGCTTATACATCTAGGTTTGTTTGTTTGTAAGAAAGAGTCCTCAATACTTCAAACTTAAACATCACCCAGATTTCCAAACCAGGCATGGGAACAGAATTGTAATACCACAACAACGTCTGGCCTTATATAGTAAAAATGTATATTATATGGCGATACGCATTTACAATCATTTACCACGATGTCACTATAATTTATATTTCCCGGCTTTTAGAATATATTAATGAATTTTTAAATGACAAAATGTAAAAATTAAGGTATTGACTGAAATCTTTTCTTCTTATTTGTAATTTTTGGTAAACTAAATAATAATAATAATAATACTGTTTCAAACTGACATTCTTTTGGATTCTTTTAAGATGAGTTAATTTTATATTTATTGCAAAAATGACATGTTTATTGTGCGCTGAGATGTGTTATTTTAATTATGAAGTATTTGCATGCTAGAAATGGCTGAATATGTTGGAATAAATATTAATGTTTAAGACGAACTTATGTAGCCATATTCAAGCCAATAAAAATTCATTTCATTTCATTACATACAGAAAAATGTTTACTATAATAGGCCCCGAGTACAAGTAAAGCCTAACTCATGTTTTCACTTTATCTCCAGACTTTCTGAAACTACTTTTTATAGGTATAGATAGGTCTAACATAAACAATGCGACGAGATGGTAATAGAAAGAATTCTGTGATAAATTTGTATTAGTTCAATACGCTAATTTATTATTATAAATAAACTGTGCTTGCTCTGGTGGCCTTTATTTTGTTACAGAACTATACAGAGTATAGTTATAGTATATCATTTCAGATGCACTTTTTAACAATTTTAGCTATGAATAAATTATTAAAAATTTTAACAAAAAAAAAAACCGCCTTCGAAACAAACTGTTACAAGTATATTAATATGCTCTAAAAAGTCTTTATTTTTTAGACTTTCGTTTATTGGTATCGCCATTTCCAGGATCGAATCCGCAACCTCTCCAGTCTTTTATGTGGTAACGAGCACATCACTAATACGCAAACGTTCCCCCTCCCCCCCACACTCAGCTACCACCGTTTCAGACAAAATACACCTTATAAATATTGCAATGCAGCAACAAACGTAAGCTCATTGCCATTTGATTACAGACAGTTATATATTCTGCCTTAAAATCGCACCCTTACTGTAAGCCGTTGAGAAGTTCCATTGATCTCGTAATTCTCTTTTATAATTAATAAAATGTATGTCTTTTTCAAAAATCATAACTTTAAACCAACCTTTCTTTCGCTGCTTTAGTCATCTCATCTCGCAATGGAGCAGAGCCACAATAAAGAAATTGCAAAGTGCTGACATCATACTTTGCTTGACACTTGGAAAGTAGTACCAACACAACTGGTGGAATAATCATCTGCTTTATCTTTACATGAAAATAATATTAAATAGTATCACACAATATAAGAAAATCCAACATGGAAATTATTAATGATGTCAATTTTCAAAAACTACGCGAAACTTTGTAAAACTGGGCCTAACTATAGTCAACGTGACTTTCGAAGATTGCTAACGCTTAAAAATGCATGGGAATGACGTTTAATTTTTCGATTAGTTTCGATATGAAACGTCATTCCCATACATTTTTTGAGCGTTAGCAATCTTCGAAAGTAACGTTGTCTAGAGGCCCAAATAAGACAAGTGGAATTTGCAGTGAACATTTACGACACAGGGAAATTAAAATATTATCTCAAACTTAAGATTTACGTAATAGTGTTACTGGTATATATTTCGTATATCCGTAAATGACAAAATGATGTAAATCTTGTCACCATTAGAATCTGATGATCTTTTTGATGACCTATGTATATTTTAACTGATTATATCAAAATATTTTTTGTTTTATCTACATGATTGTTTTTTATTTTTATAAATTAGTCTTTGAATTTTGTTCACTTACTTTGTAGGTCTCAATTGTTTTCAAACAGAGATCCGGATCAAATTTGGACATATACACTAATGTACTTCCAAATGAAAAGGCTCGTAATATAACCATTAATCCTAAAATATGGTGGAAAGGTGAAAGAAACAACTCCATATTCTTAGGATCTAAAATTGGTGGCCTGTAATAGGAAATTTTATATTGTATATGACAAGCTGATCCCAACTTCTTTTGTGTACACGCAATCGTAGTATTTATGTATCTTTAGACGAGGTTAATTAGACAAATTTTGGCATAACAGAGCCTTTGTAACTTTGGATCACGACGTTAATACGGTATTTGAATAAATTCATGGCTATCTAAGTAAAGGAGCACTTGAGGTTGCCACGCCCACATATATAATGAAAAACTTTTGAAAACAATGAATTCTGTAGACTTGAAATCACATTCATCTTAAAACAATTCCATTCACAACAACTTACCACAAACAAACAGTTAAAACGCCCAAATGTGTTAGCATAATCCCTTTTGGTAGTCCAGTGGTTCCAGATGAGTATAAAACAAATGCTGTGTCTATTTATCCAGTGACATCAACTACTTCAAAATTCTCCAAGGTAATTTCATCTTCACCACTGACAAACTTTGCCAAATCGTCATATAATAGTGTATCGTTTAACTTTTCCTCACCATAAACTATGACATTTTGAATGAATGGTATCGTCTTAAGATATCTTGTATGAGTTTTATAGACTTTGGGTGAGCAAATGATTATTTTTGGTTTTGTTATTCCGATAATATACTCAAGTTCTCCTACAATTTATAAAGGATCATAAACCAGTGTATGACAAACGACAGCGTTGTCTCAAAATTAAATTTTTATAACCACAACTGTGTACTAACATGGATTTTGTTAAATAATTTATTAAATTAAAATAAAAAATATTGCATTTCGAATGTACTGAAATTTAAATGTTCTCACTAAAACCTTATTAAATGAAGATCACAAGTATGAGCACCTTCAGTAAGAGATGAATTTACAGTCGTCACCACAGCACCGGTACATGCAATTCCCAGAATCGTACTAAAATACTCCTGTCTGTTCTCTGAAAATATGGCAACAGTGTCACCTTTTCTCACAGTCATTTTAGTTAGTAACATGGCTAAATTCATAGCGTATTTGGCAATTTCACGGCATGTCAATTTTTCGTGGGTATGAGCATTGATCTGAAATATAAGTGGAAGCTATAAAAGAATCTGTATATTTGGGATCTAAATTTACAAAAGATGGAACATGTGAAAGTGATATTGAAAGGAATGTGATTGCAGGGAATATCGTAAATGTTCTTCTGCACGCATTTATGAATAATCAGACCAGACCATGGAAGAGTATTGGTGCTAAGACTTATGCATGGTAGTGAAAGGTCGGTATGGCAGAAGAAGAATAAAAGTAAAATAAATGCGGTAGAGATGAGAGCGTTGAGAAATATGACTGGATTGAAACTGAGTGAAAAAGTAACAAATAGTGTGATAAGAGAACGTTGTCGTATAAAATTGTATAAAATTGATGTAGTGAGTAAAATTGAGAAAGGTATGCTTATATGGTTTGGGCAAGAGAATGAATGAAAGGAGACTGACAAAAAGGATTTATGAGTCAAGAGTGAATTGGAAAATTGGAAGGGGAAGACCAAGGCGAATGTTCCTGGACCAAATATAAGATATTTTTAATAAGGGTCAGATCAAGAGCTAGGAGAAAGGTTTAATGAGAATGAAAGACGCGAAGAAGATATGCAAGGATCGTGGCAAGTGGAAGGACGTGGTCCCTGCCTACCCCTATGAAAATAGGGCGTAATGCTAAGTGCCTTTATACCTAATAATCGAGTATTCCACTATGTGTTTTGATTCTACTACATCAATGAAAAGGCATAGCCCATCTTATTTTTAAGGACATTGACAAAGTTACCAACCTTTGATACTACTAACTTTTAATTAAATGAGCTTTATATGTATTTAAAACTCACTTCTTTAATAAGTTTAACACTTAATGAAGAAGTATTCATTTCTATTGAAACTTATTGCATTTATATCTCCATCATTTGCCGAGATGTATAACATTAATTCCTTTACTGTCACTTACGATTATTATTGACTTATAAATATTAGCGTACACTAAATGAAGTTTTCCCGGGAAATAAAATAACAATTAAATTCAAGATTACGTCAATAAACTAACACACCTACGTGTTTACAATCATGAGGCAAATATGAAATTATAATAACAGTACTCACCAAGGCTACCTTATCATTATTAGACCACAATATCTCCAGTAGACACTTTGCAAAGTTTAAATGGTTAGGCACATAAGTCGCCTTTTCTCCATACAAATAATTTGGATTCCGCAACATTTTTATCTGATTAAAAATAATAACCTGATAATTAATAAATTAGATGAAGTGGCATCTCTAGAACTAGAAGAAAATCTTATACAGTCATCCTGAAATTAATTGTTAATTTAAATTATATGGCGCATTCACGTTTTTTCTTGAAAGTGAAAATATTTTTATATATGTTCAACAGACTCTCAAATACTTATACAGAGTGTACTTATTATTTTTACTGTTCTAAATTTAACGTTTAGCGACTCTTTTGTATTTTAATATTGCACCAAATCTAATCCTTAATTATTAACTTTAACAATGGATTTCATTTCTTTAACATTTGATAAAGTGAACTTAATTTTTTTCCCGTTAAGTAATTAATTATTTATCCAGCCATTGAATTACTTTCGATTGAGAGAGTTTTTTTATGTTATCTTAATTTGTTTTCCGACTTACCTTAACTAATAGTAATAATTTAATATCATCCGCTAAATAATCTCGTGAACCTCCTTAACAAAGGACGTTAATGTCGGTGATGAACAGTATAGGTCCTAATATGGAACCCTGAGGGATTCCTAATTTTAGAGCAAATCTAGCAGAAAACTTTGCATTCGCGTAATACTAAATTAAATAGTACTGGTAGTAATAACCAAATTAAAACTCACTTGAAGTCTCTTGTTATCTACATATATGTTACCGGTTAAAAGAGAAACTGTACTCGCACCAAATGTTTGTCTAACACTAAAGTCATTCTACAATATTGGTAACTTTTAATAAACGATATAAAAATACGCAATAAATATAGTTATTATAAGTAATAGCCTACGAATTACTTATCATCACTAGGTAGTTAGATACATAAGCTTGTAATAAATAGCATTATATATGTTTTATAAGGTATTTTGCCTTGATGTTAAACGTTTTGATATCGACAATAAGAAAACATTTTTTCGCGAATAGCTTTGATTTACTCGACTTGTATCTAACTTAAAAGTGTGTATTAATACAGTTTACCGAGTATCTAGTAATAGGTAATTTGTCTTGATTTCTGTGCTCTATTGTACTTGAACCCAATGAAAAAGAAAATTAACTTTTATTTAGTTGCCTCGCCGAGTGTTGTAAGTTCTAAGAATTCAATGAAGCAAGTGTAAATGAACTATGTCGGTGAATTTGGTTCTTCTACGCATCTCTTCATATCTGATTCGATCACGTAGGGAAACTCCGAGCATAGCCCTCTCCATCGCACGCTGAGTGACTCTGAGCTTCCGCATGAGACCCATAGTCGGCGACCACGTCTCGGAACCATCACTGGCAAACACGCACTGTCTTCAGGCACTGAGAAATATCGGACGAAAATATCTGGCGTAGTTTCCCGAACGCTGCCCAACCGAGTTGGATTCGGCGGTTGACCTCCTTCTCGAAATTGGACCTACCTAGCTAGACTTTGTCCCAGGTATATGGTATGTGGTATATGGCGCAGTGTAGGCAGACTCCCCACAAGGTGGACCGATGATATAAAGAGGGTCGCTGGTAGCCGCTGGAGCCAGGCGGCCTTCTTTATATCAGCAGCCTTGTGAACGTTGTACGTGAGACCTATGTCCAGCAGTGGACGTCCATCAGTTGAAGCGACGACGAATGTAAGTGAAATGAGTACTCGCACCATTACACTAGCGAGACCATGAATTTTAAAGAATTTGAAACTTAGATGTGGTTTATTTTATATGTCCCTATTTATTAGTATGCCCCCTATTTTTAATTATTTTGTTTTATTTGTTCACATGATATACTGTAACAAAAAGCTACTAATTATGGCAATTTGTGAATTTTAGCACACAATTATCATAATCGATATATGTACAGAAAAATAAGATTATGTTAAAAATAGATTGCAGTGCTAAAATTTATTTAAAAGACAAAAAGCAGTTTATTAATGTCTGTTGTCTCACTGCTACGTACTGGCATCCTCAATCATCAGAGTGAAGGTTTTTAAACCTTAAGACCCACCTGCTGCTTCACGGTGGGTTGGGAGGATACACATACCTACAAATTGCTCTAGGGATATGCATGTTTCACCGAAAAGCACAATTGCCGATTGGAAAAAATAATCAAGATGAAGTTAGTGACCATCTTCACCATTGTACCCAATATCCTCCGACTAGAAGGAACCTTCCTCGTCAATTTTCTTTTTACTGTTCTTACCCACGTAACCTATCATTAATAAGTAGAACTGTGTATAATTCTGGGTAACTCACTTCACTTACCAAGTGCTATAATACTTTTAGCCAACAAGAACTGTACAAAAATTTGTGGTGTGTGTATGAATAATTTGGCATAGAGGACAAACACACGCAAAATTGAACAGCTAGTAGTAATCTTATTTACTTTTACAGGGCTTTTTTTGTAAATTTGTTTTTTAAACGTCGAAGGAAACAAGCGATAATGATTTATTTAACATTCAATGTTTTAAAAAAATAGCACCAATTCACGTTTTGGCCTTTCACTAACTCTTCTCATTTGCTTCTGACCCGACTTGCTTCTTAATCCGTCTAGGATTGGATAAATGTTTTATATTTTTACTTTACTTTTACTCGCACTATTGCGAGTTAAAATTATGTATATATCGGAGGGCAGCTGTCTGTGGATCGCTGGCGCCATCTGTCTGTCAGCATGGGACAGAGTCAATAGTGGCGTCTCTCGGCAATTCGGCAGTTCTCAAGTGATGGTCGGCCGGAGCGGTTGTCTATTGGAGCTGTCGCGTTCCTAGCTATTATTGATAAAGAGTTTGTGCAAACTGATATCGGGAACATTAAGTGATTGAACATTTTATTCGAGTTAGTTAATAAAGTGTTTGATTGCACCAACATTACCCACGAACGCCCACAGTATGGAATTATGGATGCCACTATTCTCCGACATATATTTATTTGTAAAACTGTGCAATTACTTGTAAGATTTTTTCCTGATATAACATAGATTTAATCGATTAATTCGCTAACCATAGGGACACAAAAATTAAACACACGCTAGATATATCCATTGTCTCACATTGTTTAATGATATTTTCTTATATTTTATACAATCCTCATATTTAAATGCCGAAACCATTGCAATTAAAATCATTTAACAATTGTGTCACTTAATAAAACCCAGTTCTGGATGAAATCGTAAGTCAATTGTAATTAATTTTGTAGTAATGAGATATATTTTTATTTAAATAAATATATACGTCGACAAGACGGCGTTCTTTTGCCTAGGTCTCTGAAAGTCACAGATTTAAGTATAAAAAGTAAATAATTGTTTCTACACTTTGATTTTATTATGAGAAACTTAGGTGAGGTAACCACCTTTTCATTAGATGTCAATTCCTGCCCACTTCATCGCCTAATATAAGCACAATCAACGTTCAAGATAGTTTTCCCGTCTGCCATTTCTTTTAGGGCTCTACGTAGAATTTTTCCAGTGGTGTTTCTTGGTATCCTATTTACAAAACCCACACCTCCGCGCAAGTGTTTGGGGCTGGAAAGCTGTAAGGAAATATAATTAGTATATGTGTAAGAACTAAGATTTAACCTTTTACTCATTTAATACATTGGGAATTTCCTATTATTGATCATCTATGAAAAAAGATCCAAGAGAAAATTGAAAATTACACCATAGTGGCTTAAATATAAGAGTGATGTGTTCTGCACAATCAAAAGCCTTAGAAAGGTCACAAAACATTCCTAATGTATTTTTGAGAATTTTCTTAAAAATCAAAAATGTGTTTCCAAAGAAACCCGCCCGCGTCGGTAGTATTGCGACCTTTTCTAAATCGATATTGCTCGGGATGAAGCAGTCCATATGCACTAGAATATTCTGGTAGTTGATTGGGTAAAATGTTTTGAAAACTCTACATAGGGTAGGCAACACAGAAATGGGACGATAGCTATTAGGGTCTCATTTATCACCTGATTTAAACAAGGGGACAAATTTACTTTGTTTCATAACATACATACATAGCATCAAGTCTCATTCCCATAGGGGTAGGTAGAGACCACGCCCTTCTACTTGCTACGATCCTTGTATATCTCCTTCGCTTCTTTCATTATCACTAAACCTTTCATACTAGTTCGTCAGTTTAGAGCACTCTTGACCTGGCCCTTATTTAAAATCTTCCCATTCCCATTTAACCATACCTTTCTCAATTTTAGTTACTACATCGTCTTTTATACCACAACGGTCTCTTATCACACTATTTCTTACTTTGTCACTCAGTTTCAATCCACTCATACTTCTCAACGCTCTCATCTCTACCGCATTTGTGTTACTTTTGTGCTTCTTCTGCCATATCTAACTTTCACTACTAAACATAAGTGTTGGCACCAATACTACTGCATGCACAGCCAGTCTGGCCCTTTGAGACACCATCTGGCTACTCATAAAGGCGTGCAGAACACTATTTACCACATTCTCTGCATTCACTCTCCTTTCAATATCATTTCCAGATGTTCCATCTTTTGTACATGTTACACTAAAGTTTAAAAAGTTTTGATAATATCAATAGGGAATAGGCTTCTGTTGATGATAAATTTATTGTTGAAGTCACAGAAATTACTTTGTTACAGAATACAGTTTGAAAAATATTTGCAATATTCGTAATTTGTCAAAAAAAATTTCATAGCAATCTATCAAATTTTCGCGACAAAAAATCTTTTACATTTAAGAAAAATATATTAATCAATCATATTTTTTCATTTTTGTTATACATTACCTTTTCTGCAACAAATGCTATGATTTCACTTTCAGTCAGATGGCAGTTCATGTCCCGAACAACAAACGCACGTGGTGCCTCCCCTCCAATCTCATGGGGTACGCCCACAACGCCAGCATCTTTTACACCAGGTAGCCGAAGGAGTACTGCCTCAATTTCAGCAGGTGCAACCTTTATTTCAATGAAAGATAAATAAGATTTATGTGCAAAGTAGAAATCAAAAGATTTACTCAGACGTAATGCAATCCAAGCATGTACCCACTTTTATATTCATATTTCAACTCGCATTCGAAAAAAGATTTATACCCCTTAGTAATGAACACAAAAATTGTGTAGCGCTTGAATATATTGACGAAACAATGCTAAGATTAGGCATTCCCTTCCCATTTCTTAGGACTTATTCATTATTCATACTGGGACAATACATATAAAAATCAAAATACGATTTGAAATGTGACCTAAAATATAGAGTACAAATGATAACTGTCAAATCAATTGATCTACATCATGCCACATCATTCGGT
The DNA here is from genome assembly GCA_015832385.1 of Elymnias hypermnestra. NCBI lineage: Eukaryota > Metazoa > Arthropoda > Insecta > Lepidoptera > Nymphalidae > Elymnias > Elymnias hypermnestra. Next base: position 653,413 of record JACTOM010000924.1, on the reverse strand, counting down.
ATAATATGTTAACAACAGCGAAATAGATACCACAAAATCTCCATAATTGTTGACTTGAAATACGGCATTCATTTACTTTTCGCGATGTAGACTCTCACTAAGAACAGGTTTTCCCATATTCTCACGAGATCTAAAACTAAGTAGGTAACATCAGAGATAATTCATGATAAAATTGTAGTGAAACGCGTCGCTAAATTACGCTAAATCTTCAATTACCTGGTAACCCTTGTATTTGATTATTTCTTTAATTCGGTCGGTGACAAACAAGTACCCATCTTCATCATGATATCCAATATCTCCAGTCTTAAGGAAGCCCTCGTCATCGAATTCCTCACTACTGTCCTTATTGACATATCCTTTCATCACAGTAGGACTTTTGACATATATTTCACCTGACTTATTTGGTCCTAGAGCATTTTTAGTTTCAACGTCAAGGACCTGTAGATCAAAAAGGTATATTTAATCTATGGAGAATATTAAGTATTTTTGCATTATGCTTAACATTTGTTGGCAATCACTGATTTTAATTGAATTTCGCGAATTAAATGGAGTTTGGTGCAGGACAGTAAATGCCTTGAATACTAATGAGATCAATATAGGATAAACAGTAAAATGTTTCGTCTTGTTTTTGTTTCAGTTTAGAGATTAAACAATGTTGAATGAAGGAGAAACGGGCATGATTGAACGTTAAATCTTTACTGTTCACCCTATTTCTGATTAGAAGTCCTTGAATATACAATTATGTTATAGTAATAAATAATAAGATAAATTAGAAGATATAGTTTCTTTTTAATGATGTCAAACGTCGGTGCACATCTAATCAATCCGTTGGTAATTGAAACGGTAAGGAAGTTATTAATATTATAAAGTGAGGTAATGTTGAAACCGTTACAGCGAACTTTATTTGCTTCGTACCATATTTTTTATTTTGTTAAAGAAAGTCCATTTCTTATTGTTATACCTTTAAAATAACTCCGGGAAGACAACGACCGGTACCACCGACTTTAGCATTACCATCGAGGTAGGTATCTACGCTGACGCCAAAGGTAGTTTCTGTCATACCGTAACATTGCCACACATTTGTAAGATTTGGAAATCTAAAATTGCAAATATAGAAATGAGGGAAAAATTTTAGGAATATGATAAGTTAGATATAAAATAAAAATTACAATATAATACTTCCATCGCAATAATAGCCTAAATTATCTTTTTATCACTCCCTTTCGCTAGTGAGCATTGCGCCAACTATATTCTTCAACGAAAGGTCACCTCCAATCACCGACGTCAAATGATGCCGCTGGGGTCCCTACGCCGGGCATTCTACCAGAGGGTGCTACACCGAATCAATAGGTGCATCATACTGATGACAGGCAGGCGATGCAGGTACTTGCCGAAACAACCACGTCCGGTCAACACCTTCACCAGCCTGTAAGAAAGAGACCCGTGCCCCCTAGACAGCCAATTCTCCAGGTTTGGATGGATCGCCTCCAAACCAGACTCTTCGTCGGAGATTCCAGGTCCTCACACCACCTTAAGATCATACAGTTCCTGCTCACCTACCGGAATAAATTCTGTAAAATCCCGATTGTAATTTGGAATAAGCTAATTTTATACCTTTCCTTTACTGCTTTAATCATCTCCTCTCGTAACGGGGCAGAGGTACAATAAAGATATTGTAAAGTGCTGACGTCATACTTGGTTTGACACTTAGCAATTAGTACCAACACAACCGGTGGAATAATCATCTGCTTTATCTAAACATAGAAATTATATTATGTAGTATCACATAATGTAAGATAACCAATTGAATTCAGTCGATTCAATACAATACAAAATTTTATAAACCAAACAAGTGTAATAGTGTCGCCTCAATCGATGGACGTCCACCGCTGGACACAGGTCTCACGTAATGACGTCCACAATGCCCGATCTTGCGCCGCCTGGCTCCAGCGGCTACCGGCGACCCTTTTTATATCATCGGTCCACCTTGTGGGGGGTCTGCCTACACTGCGATGTCCGTAGCGGGGTCGCCAGTCCAGTACCTTCGGCCCCCAACGTCCATCGGTCCTTTGGACTATGTGCCCCGCCCATTGCCACTTCAGGTTCGCGATTCGTAGAACTATGTCGGTGACTTTGGTTCTACTACGGATCTCTTCATTTCTAATTCGATCACGTAGAGAAACTCCGAGCATAGCCCTCTCCATCGCACGCTGAGTGACTCTGAACTTTCGCATGAGGCCCATAGTCAGCGACCACGTCTCAGAACCTTAGGTCATCACTGACAATACGCACTGTTTGAAGATGAGTGTAATAGTCCTTTAAGTAAATTAAAAACAGACAAAATTGTTTCGAAAAATAGTCACTATTTCCAGAATTAGTTGTTAAATGCAAATTCTGATAAAAAATTATTAATATAAGTGATTTTTCTTCATTCAAGTAAATTGCTTTTAGATATTGTTTACTAACTTTGTAGGTCTCGATTGTTTTCAAACAGAAATCAACATCAAATTTAGACAAATATACTAGTGTGCTCCCAAATGTAAAAGTTCGTAATGTAACCATTAATCCTAAGACGTGGTGCCAAGGAGACACAAATAGCTCCATATTCTTAGGATCCAAAATAGGTGGCCTGAAAAAAAAAACGTTCTTTTTAATACTTACCCGCGGAACTTCGCCTTAGTTTACTTAAACGTGGGAAATCAATTTTGCAGACTTAGAAATTACATTTATCTTAAAACAATTGTTAATCATAACAGTTTACCAGAAACAAACAGTTAATACGGCCAAATGTGTTAGCATAATCCCTTTTGGTAGCCCAGTGGTTCCTGATGAGTATAAGACAAATGCTGTATCTATTTGTCCAATGACATCAACTACTTCAAATTTCTCAATGGTTATTTCATCTTTACCATTCACAGTTTTTGCTAAATCGTCATATAATAGTGTTTCGTTTAACCTTTCCTCACCATATACTATGATATTTTGAATGTATGGCAAAGTTTTTAGTAATTCTGCATGTATTTTATGGGTTTTGGGTGAGCAGATTATCACTTTTGGTTTTGTTATTCCGATGATATGCTCAATTTCCCCTGCAATTTAAAAAAAGTTATAAAACTAAAATGCTTTTTATAAGGCACTGTAGGACAAGAATGAGCAATTTCATTAGGTTACAATTAAACTGCACCGTGCAATGTCGTATAACGATTAAAGAGTCAATAAGTCACGTATTTCATTATTAGCAAGACAAATGTATTAAACTGTATTTAATATTTAGCTTATGTCTGATATTAATATTGCATAATAACTAAGAAGCAAGGGCCGGTCTCATTGCAAAATCAATGTCTTAACTGATAATGGTTATAGGTAAATATTTATAACAGAACGCAGGAAGTGTGAAAAGAAAAACAAAAGTTAAATATCCCTTAGATTACCCATGTCAACTACCGGTTGACAATGCCGGTTTGTCAACTGTCAACCCGCGCAATCATAAATATATGCATCTCTTTCTATTTAAGTCATAATGTGTATTATTTATTTCGCTTTTCTGTAACTGTTGTAACAAAATATGCGTAGAGATAACACCAAAAAAATTAAAAAATAAATCAGTTACAAAGTGACAAACTCACCGTTAGTAACGACAAACGGTGGGTTTGTCGCGTCGAAGGTCGGTAACTTTTTATGTGGTATTTTATAAGCTGTGAGTGATTATTAGTGATTATTTTTGTTTTTGATAATATACGTTATGTGAATAACGATGAAAACCCATTTTTAAGATATGAGCCTATAATTATAAGACGGCCTCTTTTTACTATCTCAAAGTTTAGCGCAACATAACTATTAGCAAACATAAAAATCATAACATTTGGTAGTCTTTCATGACCGTTTAAGTCCCAAGAGCCACTTTAGGGGTGCCAATAGAACGCTGCCGGATAATTGGATAACAAAGGGGTAATTTTTAATTTTTTTAATTGCAAAGCTAGAGCCGCCTCCGCTCAACTCAGACCTATATGGCAATCTAGGCAATTGACCCAGAGAGTGAAATTCAAAATCTTTCGCTCAAATGTAAAATCTATTTTGTTATATAGATGCGAGAAGTGGAGAGTTATCAATGCCATCACTCAAAAGATCCAAATTTTTATAAACCGTTGCCTCAGACAGATTCAATTTTCTGGCCCGACAAGATTTCAAACGAAGACTTCATGAGCAGATCCCATGAAATACCTGTCGGAAATGAAATCCTGCGCCGCAAGTGGACCTGGATAAGCCACACTCTTCGAAGAGGACCTGTACATATCCCCAGACACGCGCTGGAATGGACTCCTCAGGGAAAGTGGAAGTGTGGGCGACCCAGATAAACCTGGCGGCGCTCTGTGGCGGCGGATATGACAAAAATCGGAAAAACTTGGCCCGAGATAAAAAGCATGGCCCAAAACAGACGATGATGGCGGAGCACTATGGACGCCCTCTGTCCCATCTAGGGGACTTTAATATAATAAGGGGTAATTTACTTCATGCAATGAGACAAAATACGAATAAAGAGAAAGTTTAACTCTTATACTAATATGGGTTTAATTAAGTTGTAGATTAAAATAAAAACAATATTGCAGATCTAATAAAGTTTATATGTTCTGTCAGATCTTCTATAACTAAGAAGAACATAAATATACTTAATTTTACCTTCGGTGAGAGATGGATTTATAGATGTTACCACAGCACCAGTACAGGCAATTCCAATAACCGTACTGAAGTACTCCTGTCTATTCTCCGAACATATGGCAACAACGTCGCCTTTCTTCACATTCATTTTAACAAGGGAGATGGCAAAGTTCATGGCATATTTGGCAATGTCACGGCATCTCAACTTTTCGTGGGTATGCGCATTGATCTAAAGTGTATAAATATAAATATAACGATTATTGTTATAGAAATAACCCTCTAGCATTCAATTTAATTGTTTCTATTCATCTACATGTCCAGCGTTAACTCCTAAGTAATACCAGGTAATTCTATGAACTATATACGTGTTAAAACACTCTTACCAAGTTATACAAATTAAATAAGTATGCTTTTCTAATGAAAACGCAAATTGCGTTACTCTTCTGACACTTTTGAATATTGTTGACTATTGGGCTTTATCACCATCAACTTAGTTTTCTTAAAACCTCAACAGATACTAATAATAATTATACTTAAGTTTAATCTATAAGAATCGAACTCTTTCCCATTTAGAATTCGTTATATCTTCTGAATGGATAGTCCGATTTTAATTATTAACAAAGTAGTTTACAGGTATTGAAACGGTCTTTAATAAAATATCATTTATTAGAATATAGAATAATAAGAATTAATACAGAGGTATGAATAATATGGTTTGATTAGTGTCGGCTCAGCTATTCACTTTTAAAATGCAAAAGTAGTTATAGTGCGATAACTACAGTTGTAGGACATATAGTATGTAGGGCTTTTTTGTAGATATTAATACGTTCTACAATAGTGTAGAACAATTTTTTCTGCTATCGTCAATATTTTCCGCAGTACACGGGATGAGAGATTTTTGTGACTAGTTTTTTCACACATTGGGTTACATTAGTACATTTTTACTAGGGATCCCTATTTTTTTTGAGAAAGTAATATAACCTATGTCACTCAGTGTGAATGCAGCTTTCTAATGGTGAACAAATGTTTAAATGGTCAGTAATTGACATACAAATACATAGATGTTTTATTTTTATAATCTTAGATTAGACTATTTTAAGGTTACATACCAAAGCCACTTTATCATTGTTGGACCACAATTTCTCAAGCAGAAACTTTGCAAAGTTTAAATGGTGTGGCAAATAAGTTGTTCCTTTTCCATATAAATAGTTTGGATTCTTCAACATGTTTACCTGATAAAAAATAACAACCTTATAATGAATAAATTAACTTTCTTTTAATAAAAGTTCTAAAAGATTGAATGATAGCTTTACAACATCTGTAAGTTTATTGTAGTAACGCTAAGACTACGAGTAAATTATTTTTTACGGCATCGCTGTCAAAAATTATATAGTTGGTTCCGAGCTTTTTTTTCTAACAAGTAATAAATTATTCCGGAGATTCTTAGCACCCCCTGCCCCGCCGTTACCATAACCGCTGCCAGAGCTAGGAATAGCAGGGCTGCCGGGGAGTGGGGGCCGTTGCTGCCTTGTGTCAATCATTTCGTGGTTGTGCCAATAATCACCACGCACGTTATCGCACCGATAACGCTGCTGCCCGTTATCGGTCTGTGGCATTTAGGTCAGCTATGGAGAATGGTTATAGAGGTTGGCGCTTGGAGAAAACGGACTGCGACGCGTTTCTCCCTTACACCCTTATTGTGGTCGCTGACTATGAGCCCCATGCGGAAGCTCAGAGTCACTCAGCGTGCGATGGAGAGGGCTATGCTCGGAGTTTCTCTACGTGATCGAATCAGAAATGAAGAGATCCGTAGTAGAACCAGAGTCACCCATATAATTCTACGAATCGCGAACCTGAAGTGGCAATGGGCGGGGGCACATAGTCCGATGGACCGAAGGACGTTTGGGGGCTAAAGGTGCTGGAGTGGCGACCCTACACCGGACGGCGCAGTGTACGCAGACCCCTCACAAGGTGGACCGATAATATAAATAGGGTCGCTGGTAGTCGCTGGAGCCAGGCAGCGCAAGATCGGCCCTGTGGAGGTCATTACGTGAGACCTATGTCCAGCAGTGGACGTCCATCGGTTGAAGCGACGACGACGACGACGAATAAATTCTTAGCTTCAAATCATTGCACTATTTTAACGAAAGACTTGTCGACGTCGTGAGGATTTATTTGTCGATTTACTTTAAGTAAGAGCGAAGTATCATCCCCAAACAAAATAACCTCTTCTTCTTTGTTTAGTGGCTTTCAGGTGAGCCAATTGGGTACAGATTATCTCGCCTGTGTCAAGTTTATTGGAGAAGACACGAAGGAAATTGTTCGGTTTATAAGATAATCGTTCTTTACAAAGTAAGGAAGGTCGTTAATGTCAGCAATGGGGAAAATATTACTATAGGTCTTAATATAGACTCTGTGGAATTCTCAGTTTTATAACAGACCTAGCAGAAAATATTCCCTAGACATAATACTGTGATAATAACAAAATCAAAACTTACTTGATGCTTCCTGTTATCAGCGGTTCAAAGCGAAATTGTACACGCACCAAACAATTTTCTTACACTAAATTGGCTTTACTACATTGGTAACTTTTAATACATTACAACAAATTACAGTTATTATAGGTAAATGACTACAAATTACCCTTCATCACTAGGTACTAATATACTTTGGCTTGTTATAGCATTATATATTTTATAAGGTGACTGCAATGACGTTAAACGTTTTTGTATTGAGTGAGTACAGACAAGAGGAAAACATGTTTATTAAATTCGCGAATAGCTTTATTTTGCTTGACTGGAACTCACATTTATTGATCGGCACGTCAAACGTTTACGATGTTAAATAATATTACGTTTTGTAGAGAAATACCTTCCCTCTATTTTTAATAATATGTCGGAGAATAAGAGAGAAATTAGCATAAATCATAGGGGCTTAGGGTTCTCCGCCGACATCGTCATTAATGCATAATTTCCATACTGTGGGCGTGGGTGGGTTATGTTGGTGCAATCAAACACTTTGTTAATTAACTGAGATTATAATGTTCAATCACTTAATGTTCCCGATATCAATTAACACAAACTTGAAATTGTTCAATAAATTTTGCTTTTGTTAAAATTTAGAAAAGAGTATTCATGAAATATTTTTATTTTATATTTTATAAAAAATAATATATGAATTTATTAAATGGCGAGTGACAAATTAAAATGCCACATTTTATATGTAAATATTAAAACTAGCTAACCCTTAAACTATATAGCATAAAAAACGCTGCACATCTTCGTGACGCTAATCACGAGTTTCATCCGTAAAAATTTTACTCTCATTCGCCTAAAGAAGTTTCACTTAAAAACTCTTGTTTTTAAGATCAACAATCAGTACTAATGTCGGTGATTGTACTTCGAGTCAACATATATTTTTAGTGTGTTACAAAGTAGTTTTGAAACTTTATTGCATACGTGGAAAGAGCACAAGTTTATCCTTTGTTCTCGCTTTGCATTCATTTTTTCCAGAAATATTTGGTATAACAATCTTATTTATCACAATATGCCTTAAATTGCTTGGCACGGGCTATATCGGTTTCTTATTTACTCCTATAATATAATAATAGCTGATCTCGCAACTTCGTGTGCGTTCTTTGGATAGTGGTGGTCATTTTCATTATATATTTCAATGAGCCATTTGCTGTGTATTACTGCAAAAAGATTATAGTAACTTTTCAGGCTCTAAATTATGAGTGTATAGTTTGTAAATGTCACAAATTTGAATTTTTTTAGTTGACACCCGCGTAACCCCCCTTGCGGGTGGAATTTCGTAAAATCCGTTCTTAGCTGACCTCTACTCGGCAAAAGGAATATTCCTAGCAAATTTCAAGTCTCTACCCCTTGTGGTTCCAGAGATATCGTGATGAGTCAATAGTTAACACCCTGCAACCCGCTTAGCGGGTGGAATTTCGTAAAATGCGTTCTTAGCTGACCTCTACTCGGCAAAAGGAATGTTCCTACCAAATTTCAAGTCTCTACCCCTCGTGGTTCCAGAGATATCGTGATGAGTCAATAGTTAACACCCCGCAAGCCGGTTTGCGGGTGGAATTTCATAATATCCGTTCTTAGCTGACCTCTACTCGGCAAAAGGAATGTTCCTACCGAATTTCAAGTCTCTACCCATTGTGGTTCCAGAGATATCGTGATGAGTCAATAGTTAACACCCCGCAACCCGCTTTGCGGGTGGAATTTCGTAAAATCCGTTCTTAGCTGACCTCTACTCGTAAAAAGGAATATTCACACCAAATTTCAAGTCTATACTCCTTATAGTTCCAGAGATATCGTGATGAGCCAATAGATACCTGGATATCTCTTTTATATTTATTGATAATGTTACATCGCAATTAATATTTTTTTCTTCCTCGTCCTCGTCTATAAAAATATTGTCACAGAATTTATCGATATCATATTAATCAACACCTAATACGTATGTTTACAGTTATTTAACACATTGCAATGTCTAAAACTTATTAATAACTTACACATAAGGAGATGTTTTGGATATTTAATATTTTGACGGTCTCGATGGCGACATAATGCGAATACTCACTTCGTATACGTATTTTCTAATTTTGTATAGGTATGGACTGATGTCCGCTGACCATGAAAACTGCCTCATTGGTCTAGTGGTTAGCATGTTCGACTACAGACATGAGGTCCTGGGTTCGAGTCCCGGGTCGGGCCAATTCAACAATCAATATGGTACAAACAATGGTATATTTCAGCTATTTTCACAGCATTATGTCATACGGTATTCTACTGTGGGGTAATGCTGCTGATATAGATGCAATATTTGTGCTGCAGAAAAGGGCCGTTCGCGCGATTTACAATATGGGTCCAAGAGAGTCGCTAAGAAACAAATTCAAGGCAGTTAACATAATGACAGTTCACTGCGTATATATATTAGAAAACTTGTTGTACGTTTACAAAAACATTGACTCTTTTAATAAAAAGAGTGAATGTACATCATATAACTTACGAAACCAAAACAAACTTGTTATAAATTCTAGTAGGCTGCATAAGATTAACAACTCATTTAAGGGTAACTGTATACGTTTCTATAATAAACTCCCACAAGACGTTCTAAAGATGTCAATTAATAAATTCAAAGTCTTTGTTAAAAGAAAGTTGATAGAAAAATCGTATTATAAGTTGCAAGATTACCTAGACGATAGAAACGCTTGGGAGTGAACAAATTGCTCTAATTTTAATTAAAATATAGTAAACTAATTTGTTATTGTAATGATGATGGTAAAAAAAAAAACCCGACTGAGTTTGTTGTGGGTTCTTCTCGGATCAGGGCGCGAAGGAACCCTCGTAACTTTAGATTTTAAGCCGATCATGAGTACCGTCATCAGATGTATATTAGAGTCAGAGTGTGGAAAAAAAAAATATATATAATTTGACGATTCAAAAGTGCTGTAATATGCCTACTTGAATAAAGATATTTTTGATTTTTTTATTGATTGATATTGAGTTTTCTATTAAGAATTTCCCAATATTTGCCCGAAGTTGGAAAGCACGTTAAGCCGTCGGTGCTGCACCTGCCCTCTCTCCGTTCGTGTCGAATTCCTGTCACATCGGACTATGAGAGTGAAGGAATCAAGAGTGCACTTGTGTACTATGCCTGCCAATCCGTAGTAGAGCAGCGTGGCTGGTCTATGCTCTAAAAACCCTCGCTCCTCAGAGTCAGGAGGCCTGTGACCAGCAGTGGAACGTTAATGGGCTGCTACTTATTTTTTACTTTTTATGGACTGATGGCAGGCTTTGGAAAGAGGACCTTCGCTCTCCATCTGCGGGTATTGTTACGGTGGAAGCAATCCTACCCCACTTCGAGTTATGTAGGAAGCACGGATCCCTCTCGTTTAGATTGGTGCAGGTACTGACTGGGCACGGATGCTTTGGTTACTACTTGCACCAGATAGTTAGGCATGAGCCGCCTGTCACACGTGTGGAGCCCTCATGGACACATCTCGTCATACCGTGACAGAATACCCGGCTTTGGGGCCTCAACGGCATCCCCTGATGTCTCTCCTTGGCGAGGAGCTCTCGCTGTTGAGCATATTCGCCTATATGCTCAGCAGCGAAAGTGGTTGGCGGATAGTATCTTCCCTCTCCCTCTCTGATGCCTCCTTCTGTGAGAATGTCAGGCATCAGAGAGGGAGAGGGAAGCTGCAGCTGAGGCCACGTCTTTCCGTCAGGCGGGAGCCAGGAGACGTGCCTTTGCAAGTATCCTTCCATTCTGAATGGTCGTAACAGACGATGTCCGGAGTCCCAGAGCGCAATATCCCCACTGAACCTTTGATACTTCTGTTCAGGACACTGAGAGTCCCGCTTGGTTTTAGTAGGTATTCTGTTCTTCAGCGAGTCCCACACTCCTGGTTGAAAGTATGACTTTCAGCCAGGGTGCGTAAGTGCATTTCCCAGCGAAAAACAAGGCTTTGGTAGCTAGTCACCCCCTATCAGAAAACGTGCCGCCAAGAAAAAAACGTCACATACGATATTATGTAAAAACCATAAGGTAAATTATCTCTTAGCCAGGTTACGGCGCATTCATCTTAGACTATCATCACTTAGACTCCAGCAATTATTAAACTGGATGTAGGTCTCAGTAAGTAAGCATTTATTAACAAAGAATTATTTATCAAGTCGAAATAAAAACTTCGACGTAAATATGTATTTAACACACATGTCAGGTGGGATATGATTCTAAATAAACTCATTTTTATAAAATCACTTCCTTCACCATTTAAAACGAGCTTCTCATAGTCATCATATAAAAAGCACCTTTTAACATTTAACGTGACCCTTCAATAGATGGCACGTAACAATTACTTCCAAAATAAATAAATTCTTCAAGAAAACTGTATTAGCATCAAAAGGTATTAACTATAATAAAACAGTATACTGATTCTGTTAATATTCTTAGTAACAAGATTATAATTTTATTCATGATACACATTTAAAGGTCTATATTTCACGTAAACATTTTCGCAGAATTTTCCCACTAGCATTCCTTGGTATTTTGTCTATAAAGTTCACACCACCACGGAGGTGTTTGGGATTGGAAAGCTGGAAAGAAAATTTAATTCATTTGTATAAAAACTTAACTTTATATAAAGGTTATCATGCAAGTTAGCACATACACTAAGTAACAAGCATATTCCCAGTTCGATTTCCAATGGGCAATTGTTAAAAAAAGTCCAGTTGAAGACAGTTGGAAAATATACACACTTAGGGTCGAAAGATCGCCGCTCGCGTGATAATTTTTTCACTATCCCGTAGGTGAGGGCGATAAAAACGCTGGTGGTAATGCCTTACTTTCGTCCCGTGGTGCATATACAAATCTTCCTCAAAACATGTCAATATTGAAGTTTAAAACATGAAATAAAGTTAGATATTTAATCAATAGCTCGCATGCTTCGACTACATAACTAAGCAACCAGTTCTTTATTCATTTACATTTTATATTATAACCTAAAACTCGTCGTCGTCGCTTCAATAGATGGACGTCCACTGCTGGACATAGGTGTCACGTAATGACGTCCACAAGGCCCGATCTTGCGCCGCATGGCTCCAGCGGCTACCGGCGACCCTCTTTATATCATCGGTCTGCCTACACTGCGCCGTCCGGTGCGGGGTCGCCACTCCAGCATCTTCGGCCCCCAACGTCCATCGGTCCTTTGGACTATGTGCCCCGCCCATTGCCACTTCAGGTTCGCGATTCGTAGAGCTATGTCGGTGACTTCGCTTCTACTACGGATCTCTTCATTTCTGATTCGATCACGTAGAGAAACTCCGAGCATAGCCCTCTCCATTGCACGCTGAGTGACTCTGAGCTTTCGTGTAAGGCCCGTAGTCAGAGACCACGTCTCAGAACCGTAGGTCATCACTGGCAACACGCACTGTTCGAAGACTTTGGTCATTAGCCAGTGAGGAATATCGGACGAAAATATCTGGCGTAGTTTCCCGAACGCAGCCCAACCGAGTTGACCTCCTTCTCGAAATTGGACCTATCTAGCTGGACTATATATCCCAGGTATGTGTACTCGTACTAAAAATAAATTTAGTCAACTAAAAAAAATAAGTTGTCATGAATCGTAAGAAGAATTATGTGAAGAAGAAATAAATACAAATTTTAATGACGCAGTATAACAATTGGCCAAATATTTGGGGAATTATTCAGAAGGCAATGTGTCTTTTTCATCACTTAACGATCGAACGTTCGATACAGGTATGATATGGTGAAAAATACAATATTTACACAAAAATAAAAAGGCATAATACATGAAATAACTAAAGAAACGCTTTCTTGTTTTCTCATTACTTGCCATATTTCAATATAACAGTAACAATTAATAAAAAAATACTACTGCATAGATTAATGGAATTTGATAAATAGCACCATGGAGACAAAATGTTTACTGACATTCAATATTACGTTATAAGTCCAATTTTTTTAATACACCATTTTGATTTTCTCTTAAATGTAAAAATAATACTGCAATTTGCATAAATCAAAACTTCGGCTACAGACATGAGGTTCTTGGGTTCGGCTCCCGGGTCGGGTCAATTTTAAAATCAATTTTGAGTATTCTATTAAGATTTTCTCAATATTTGCCCGAAGTTGGGAAATTGGCGGTGTGATTAACACCCGTGCCTTAGAGAGCACGTTAAGCTGTCCGTCCTGTGCCTGATCTCTCTCTGGTCGTGTAGGATTCCCGTCACATCGAACTATGAGAGTGAAGGAATAAAGAGTGCACTGCCAATCTGCAGTGGATCAGTGTGGTGGGGCTCTGTTCTGAAAAGCCCTCTCTCATATAAGTGAGGAGGCCTGTGCCCAGCAGTGGGACGTTAATGGGCTGCTACTTACATTTACTTCCTAAGCTACAATGTAGTGTAAACCTAAAGAGCTCCCACCCATAGACTTTAAGTTTCTAAAACTCTTTTAAGCAATATAACCAAGTAGTCCAAATTATGTTACCTAAAATTTATTTTACATGGATTTTTCTACTATAAATTATTCGTTACCTTTGCTGCAACAAAATCAATAATTTCATTTTCAGCTAAATTGGAGTTCTCCTGAAGAACAACAAAAGCCCGTGGTGCTTCTCCTCCAATGTCATGAGGTACACCCACTACACCAGCGTCTCTTACACTAGGATGCTGTAGGAGAACTGCCTCGATTTCAGCAGGTGCAACCTTTTTTTTAAAGAAATTGGAACACTTAACACATTGGTGTAATTTATTTAACTTAAGACATTTATTTTATTTTACAAGTATGAAATCACAAGATGAATCTAAATTAAGTCAACCTAAAATTACAATTTATAAAAATAGAATAGAGAATGAGAAATAGATTGTTTTCCGTATTTTTGTTATTAGTAGAATAAACAAATTTTAGTAATATCAAATCAATGTATATCATCTACAAGGTTATTATAAGAAAATAAACGATATTTCCGCTTTTTGTAAAAAAAAATCAAACCGTTTTGTGAATGTTTACATGTATGTAATATGCAATCGGTGTTTTACGTCAAATGATATATGACTTTATACGTAATGTAAGCGTGTTATTGCGACATTATCTAATGTACCTAACACTGCCTTAGACTTGTTATACATATTATTGTTTTCTTCTAAAATCTTGTTGCTTGCTACCTTTTATGATATCTTCTTTCTCAGGCATGATTGCTCAACCTATAAAGACACTAGTTTCTTGCTTGATTCAGATTGTACTGCCTTATACGCTAATCTCAGATAACTGTTGTCATATATTAATAAAGACAAACATCATAGTATTTAAGAAAAATCACCTGGTTCCCTTTATATTTGATTAATTCCTTCAAACGGTCCACGAGAAATAAGTACCCATCTTCATCATAGTATCCAATATCCCCCGTTTTTATAAAACCTTCCTCATCGAATTCTTCTTTACTGTCCTTGCCCACATAACCCTTCATCATCGTAGGACTCTTTACGCATACCTCACCTGATTTGTTTGGTCCCAAAACACTTTTTGTTTCAAGATCTACAACCTGTAGAGAAAAATAAAAAAGGAAGTGTCATTCATTGTCGTCGACAGTTGGAAATTTCACTAGTTTTCTATGTATTTGTGTATGGGGTGGAGCCTTAAGCCCTAGAAGACAAATCGACAAGACATTTTATATACGAGGTATTGGAGAAAATGTTACGCATGTATGAACAGCATATAGTCGATACTGGATGTTTTCAATACCGTAAAATAACCACCTTCACCCACGTGCCTTCGGAGGATACTCTGGAATTTGATTAGCTTAGCTACGCGTGTAAGCTGAACTGATAAAATCCGAGTCACTTCCACAACCTAGGTTTTGGAAACTGTCCGTGTTGCTTAGAACAGAAGCTAATTACGCAGTATAACTGGAATGAAAGTGGATCATGGTAGGTCACGATCTTCAATGTTGGAGAGATAGTAATCAAATCAAAATATCTTTATTCAGGTAGGCCTATTACAGCACTTTTGAATCGTCAATTATCGTTTTTATTTCATATATTATTTTAATGAATGACTGATGATAACAATAAACGACGAGTTACAATCTAAAGTTATGGGGGCTCCTTCGCGCACTGATCTGAGATGAGCCCACAACAAACTCAGTCGGGTGTACGTTTTTTTTTGTCGTCATCATTACAATATATATTTTTAATTTATTCTATATCAAGATATATATAGAGCGATCCACTCCCATGTTGTTTTGTCTTCTATATATTCCTTCAAATTATAGAATGATTTCTTTCATTTTAAGATTAAGTTTAACAATGGTTTAAATCTGTTTTACGTTTGGCAACGTCAATTTAATACATTTGGTTTTTTTCCCGTTGGGCAATAAATTTTTCGCTTCAAACCATTGTACTGCGTACAATCTGTTTTTTTTTCGTTTAATTTGGAATAGTAGAGAAGTTTCATCAGCAATCAAAATTGTCTTATGATCGTCCTTGACAAAATAAGGAAGGTTATTAATGTAAACGAGGAACAGCAATGGTCCTAATATGGAACCCTGTGGGACACCAAGTTTCTTTACAGATCCTTCTGGAAGTTTTCTATTAACACAGATCTTTTGGGTTCTTTTTCGCAAAATTTCATCACATATTTATCAATATAACGTTTTACGTATTGTTTATGGCTTCATTACCTTTAACACGAAGCCAGGGCAGCAACGTCCTACACTGCCATGTTTTGGATTGCTTTCATGGTATGTATCTATAGCGATGCCAAAAGTAAGTTCTGTCATACCATAGCCTTGCCATAACGCTGTGAGGTTTGGAAATCTAAAAATGTTATCTTTTTAAGGTCAATATTGGGTGGAGAATGGGTAATTTAAATACACTGTCAACACAAAAATTGTTTCTATTTATGTGCTTCAAACCTAGTACTTTGGTGAAGTAATAAAGAATCTCAAAATTGTTTTAGAACACTAAGTTTCAGAACTTATCATGAGAAGTTTAAACTTATTCATAACTGTCTTAAAATTTGGCAAAGTGACTACTTTAAAAGGGCGGATTTTTGCACGGGTTCAACAACTACTTAAGGGAAGGCTATTGTATACACAAAAATACAGGCGTATTATAATATTACATACAAACATACCATCACGCCTCATTCCCATAGGGGTAGGCAGAGACAACATCCTTCCACTTGCCACGATCCTTGCATATCTCCTTCGCTTCTTTCATTCTCATTAAACCTTTCATACAAGTTCGTCGGTTTAGAGTACTCTTGACCTGGCCGTTATTTAAAATGTCCTCGATTTGATCTAGGAATGTTCGCTTTAGTCTTCCTCTTCCAAGTTTCGCGTTCACTTCTGACTCATGAATCCTTTTTCTTCAGTCTCCTTTCATTCATTCTCTCTACGAGCCCAAACCATCTAAGCATACCTTTCTCAATTTTGGTCACCACATCTTCTTTTATACCACAACGTGCTCTTATCCCACCATTTCTTACTCTGTCACTTAGTATTAATCTACACATACTTCTCAACGCTCTCATCTCTACCGCATTTATTTTACTTTTGTGATTCTTCTGCCATACCCAACTTTCACTACCATACATAAGTGTTGGCACCAACACTCCAGCATGCACTGCCAGTCTAGCCCTTTGAGACACCATCTGGCTATTCATAAAGGCGTGCAGAGCACCATTTACCATATTCCCTGCATTCACTCTCCTTTCAATATCACTTTCACATGTTCCATCTTTTGTAAATTTAGATCCCAAGTATACAAATTCTTTCACCTCTTCCACTTGTTCCCCATCTATCAAAATATTGCCATTCATCATAGATTCATCTCGTTCAAAAAGCATAACTTTCGTTTTGTTTACATTCACTTTCATTCCTTTCCCTTTCAAAGCTTCATTCATAATATTTAGCATCTCCTGTAGCTCATTAGCGGATGACGCAAGTATTACTTGATCATCAGCGTAGAGTAAACATTTGATGAGTAATTCATTCATTCTTAACCCATACATACTTTCT
Organism: Elymnias hypermnestra; assembly: GCA_015832385.1. Classification (NCBI taxonomy): domain Eukaryota; kingdom Metazoa; phylum Arthropoda; class Insecta; order Lepidoptera; family Nymphalidae; genus Elymnias; species Elymnias hypermnestra. The sequence goes on along the minus strand of JACTOM010000924.1, from coordinate 636,198 downwards.
TTTAAATCTGTCAAACAGTTATCCATGAATAGGTTGAACAGCCATGGTGACGCAACACATCCCTGTCGAACACCTCTTTCGACAGGAAACCACTCCGTGTACGCCCCGTTTATTCTGACACAAGCACTAGAACCCTCATAGAGAGACTTCAATGCTTGAATCAGTTGAACAATCTTTGGACTTGATTTCAGTAGATCAAGAGAGCAAAATATTACACAATATAATGAACAAAAAGCATGATTGAAAGAATTATTACTGAGCACTCTTGTGATACCGAAATTAGATCTTTTTATTATTAACCTGTCTGATGACCGATTTTGACGGAAATTTTAATGGTGTTTAGCAGTTTATATTAACTATAATATAAGATACTTTTCAATCGGTCTTTTTCACAGCAGGATTTATCACTGTTGACTATCAAAACTCACCTTTCTTTTACTGCTTTAATCATGTCATCTCGTAATGGGGCAGCGGCAGAAAATACAAACTTTACTGTGCTTAAATCATAATTTGTTTGTACCTTAGAGATCATTATTAACAATGCCGGTGGAACGATAAGCTGCTTTATCTAAAAAATAAAATATACCTAAGATATAGAGTATTCTGGTTTCTATTATCCCGAAACGCAACGCTCTGTGTGTTTGTTCCGGCTAATATCTGAAAGAGATCGATCGATTCTGACGAGACTTTCATTGGTACAGAGCTTGACTTGAAACACGGCATGCCTTTCGCGACGTAGTCTCTTACTGAGAACGGGTGTCTTCATATTGTTACGGGATGTAAAACTACGCGGATAATACGATCGGGAACAGTTAGTACTGTCATATTAAATATTTAATTAAAATATAGCAGTGATGAAAGACTACCCAACTTGAACGAGCCTTACATAATCGATCGTGATGATTCAGTCTCGTTCAATATCCAAAAAATCAAATGTATTGCGAGCCTTAAAAAGTTTTCAGTTCAAATCCTAGTAAAAAACTTGACTTTGAGATTACACTCACAACTAGAAATATGTCTAATAATTTTGATTGATAGTCTGAAATAGCTTGAACTTTGTTGACCCTAAAACAAGTTGTTAGTTTAAGTATAGCATTGTAACTTTTAACTTAACGGATTAAATATTCGCGGATATAAATATTTGAAGACATATTTGAAAATATTAAATAAATATCATTTACATCTTAGACCATATTATGTATTAGCAGCATTTCATGTCGGCAAATCATTAAATATAATGTTGGAATATTTATAACCTTTATTGCTAATAGGTTAGCGTTTGACTGTGTTCATACTTGATAGTAAGATTGATGATACAATTGATGATCTAAGATAGAAGCGAGTTAATCTGGTAAGAGGCAATTTACCTCTTATGGTTTCTACAAAACGTCGTACAGGAAGACAAATCTCTTTGCTTAAGGGTACGTCTTTGCTGGTAGGGTGGTAACTTGTCACGACCGAATGCTACCAGTCCAAATTCGGATAAATCAGAATACGCAATTTCCTAGACTAGCCCTAGCAGTGCTCGACCCTGGGGCCTCTGTCGACAGCGAGACTGTCAAACTTAATTTTTTTTATTGCTGACAGATTGTGATTTCCCCTGATGGTAATTGATGATATAGTCTAAGATGGGAGCGCGCTAATCTGGGTAAGAGGCGATATACCCCTTACGGTATCTTGTACCGGAACACAAATCTCTTTTGATTGGCGGTACGTTTTTGCTGCTAGGGTGTTAAATAGCCACGGCCGAAGCCTCCCACCTCCCACGTCAAACATCCAAAGATTTGTCTTTAAGAAGATAAATTAGGATGTTATATTATGTGTTGATACGCTTGCACCATCTCACATTGACGCTACCTCCAAATCTGCGGGAGCGGCGGCGTCATTAGCTGAAAACGCCAAGAGGCGCAAATATGAGAGCCTTGCTTTAGAATACATATTTGTGCCTTTTGGCGTGGAGACATTGGGACCGTGGGGTCCTGAGGCTAAAAGTTTTTTGAAAGAAATCTCATCTCACTTAGTTGATGTCACCCGTGACCCTAAGGCCGGGTGGTACTTCGGACAGCGTATAAGTATCGCTGTCCAAAGAGGTAACGCTGCCAGCCTTATGGGCACCCATCCATTTGCTTCTGATGGCGCATTTTAGTTACTTTTATTTTGTCTGTATTAATGTTAAGGTTCGATATACTCGTAATGTTATCATGGTTAATTGTATATTTTATTTGTATAAATTAGGTTCTCCGGTTTCGAATCTTGTAAATTGTATATATGAATTTGTTATTTTTTATTTTGTCTAGTTCTGGTTTGGTGGCAGGTTTCGGTGGTGGCTGATTATATCAGCAACGACGTGCCGCCAAGCATAAAGTTTGTATTCCGGTTCGATGCTCACTGTTAGCTATAAAAATGATTTATATGCAGCGTTTTTTCTCCTAATTCGTTTGAAGGTTAAGTAGTTTTGATATTTACAAATAATGTGTCATTTTAATTTGCCAGTCTTCTTTTAATATTGTAATATATTACTTTTCTAAATTTTAAAAATAAAAATCAAAATTTAATGAACAATTTCTTATTTTGCCAAAAAACTCGTGGCATTTTTATTTACAATTGTCATTTGAGATTTCAATAAATTCTTTGTACTAATTTCCGACACTTTCAATATTTTAATGACAATTGAATTCATTATATTCCTAAAATAACTTACTTTTTCGCTTCGAGTCTCGAAAATCCAAAGTTTTAAGATTTAACATTTATATAGATATAATTAGTTTGCCGAAGAAATTTCACTTCTAACATGTGTACTTTGTACAAAAAAAAAATAGTTTATTTCCATAACAATTTGTTACATCACACATACTGGGTTGAGATTATCTAGTAGGTATTGAGATACCTGTGTCAGATAATCTCGCCCTCCCCAAAGTATCACTGTCACAGAGTTATAAAAATAAAAGATTTAAACTTAAAATTAATAAATAAAAAAATAAAAATTTGCAAGCTTATCTGAGTGTGTGTGTATGTGTGCGTGCGTACGTGCGTGCGTGTGTGTGTGTGTGCATGCGTGCTTGCGTGCGTGTGTGTGTGTGTATGAGTGAGTGTGCGTGCATTTGTGTGTATCTGATTATCTGTAAGCTAATTATATACCCGCAATATTAAGCGTTTGAATTTAATAAGGCTTCAGTATCATTGTAGTTAAGTTCCCTTAACCAGTTTGCTACTGTCCTTTTACAATCATAACTGTTAACAGGATAGATTTTTAGTATGTTGTTTATTTTATTATACAGGTCAACTGATTTTTTGCCATGTTGTCGGTAGGCGAAGGAAGTCCTTGCTCTAACAGTAGGAATAACATTGCTGCTTCTTCTTTTATTTTAGTACGCATGCACTTTTCATTTTTTGTATTTAATTAAACCTAAAATTATTCTATTGTTTCAATGATTTACGAGTATTGTTGTGTTAAATATCGAACACCTGTATTAATAGAATAGCAATATTTTTGATAATGAAATCGTTAATTAAAATCTATGTTAACTTACTTTGTATGTCTCAATTGTTTTCAAATATAAATCAGCATCGAATTTCGACATATATACTTGTGTACTTCCGAGTATGAACGTTCGCAGTCCAACAAATAATCCTAAGCAGTGGTACCAGGGTGCAACAAACAAATCCCAATTATTAGGATCTAAGAAAGGTGGACTGAAATAGAAAGTTTTACGTACATATATTTTGAAAAACACTTAGGCATCTAGTTAAGTTTTAGTTCATTGTAGAAATTAGTATCAGGGAGGAAAATCATGACCACTTTTTTTAGAAAATTGAGTCATTATACTTATTGTGGCTTTTTTATAGGTCTATAAAGAAAGAATATCTCACCATATCCCTTTGATTGTCCGGCTTTTCTGAGTCCCAGTAATTTTTAACGAAAATAACCGTCATCTGCCCCGTACGGAAGTCTTTGCGTCAATTGCCCCGCGAGTTTAATGACGCTAAATTGGCTCCTTGGATTTAAATGTTCATGCTAATAGTAAAACTATACAATGTTATCTTTTCTTTCTTTGAATTAAGACTCTGGTGTAACGTCACGTTGCGCTAAACTTTGATTTAATGAAAAAAGTCCGTCTTGTATTTAGAGGCTCATATCATAAAAATTAAAAAATACCTTAGGGGTTTTCATTGCTATCCAAATCACTATCACTAATAAACTCGCAGTTTATAAAATATCCCGAAAAACCTTAATGATCTTTGACGCGACACACGCACCGTTAGTAACAGTCACTTTACAAAGTGATTACTGATTTATTTTTTCTATTTTCTGGTGTTATCTCTACGCATATTTTGTAACTACAGTTACCGAGAAGCGAAAAAGATGATACATATTATGACATAAAAAAGTCGCCTAGTATACGACACCGACAATATACTAAGAAAAATTATGTCAACGAGTGATCGACACCGACAATCTAAGGGATACGTTGTTTTGTTGTCTCTAAAGAATTAGGCAGACACTTTAACTATAGCTGTTATATTTCAACCAATTTAAAATCTATTGAAGAGACCGCATGAAAATCTATTTTTACTTTTTCATTTTATTTAGACCAGACAGAGGCGGCGAAGACTTTTTTATAAAAATGATAAAGGATAATCACTTACGAAAAACAAACCGTTAGTACAGCCTTATGCGTTATCATAATTCCTTTTGGTACTCCAGTAGTCCCTGATGAATACAAAATGATAACTGTATCATCGTCTTCGAACACATCCACTTTTTCAAATTGCTCTAAGGTAATTTCGTCTTCACCAATATTACGTTTTGCCAAATCATCATACAGTAGTATTCCGTTGGATCTTTCTTCACCAAAGATGATGACATCTTGAATGTAAGGCAAAGTTTTCAATAATTTTTCAAGAGTTTCGTAGGCCTTAGGTGAGCATACCATTAGTTTCGGTTTGGTTATTCCGAGGATACGTGCAAATTCATCTGAAATTTGGATAAAGCCAAATTAATTTAAAACAGTGCTGTCATGGCACGTTATGATATATATAATATGTCACGACTGGTCTTTGTAAAACTTTTTAGAAGTTCCAACGGAGTCTCATAATCCTTGTTTTGTCCTGAAATTTAGACAGAATTTTACGAAAAAATTGAAGGACTAGAACATTAAGGGCAATTTCTCAGATACATGTACGTACTAAAATGCTGGAAGGAATCTATTTATTTATTTATTTATTTATTTAAAACTTTATTGCACACTTTTAAGAAATAACAATACAACTTATGTAATATAAAAAGAACCAGATAATTAAGAAACAGGGTGCGCAAAGGCGGTCTTATCANAAAAAAAAAAGTTTACAGGACCTGGCCTAGACCTGACCTTTATCCAAAGCGTTTCACGCCTCATACCCATAGGAGTGGGCAAAGACCACATCCTTCCACTTGCCACGATCCTTGCATAACCTTCGCTTCTTTCGTTCTCATTAAACCTTTCATTCAAATTCGTCAGTTTAGACTACTCTTGACTTGGCCCTTATTTAAAATGTCCTGGATTTGGTCCAGGAACGTTCGCCTTGGTCTTTCCCTCCCAACTTTCGCATTCACACTTGACTCATAAATCCTTTTTGTCAGACTCCTTTCATTCATTCTTCACGTGCACAAACCATCTAAGCAGACCTTTTTCAACATTAGTCACTACATCTTCTTCGACGTTTTCTTACACTTACATGTAAATTACATTAACTTACATTTACACGTAATCTGGGACAGCTAGGGTGCGATCTCTGCGACAAAATTTTCTGTGCAGTATATAGTCGTAAAATCAAGGATTTACCTTCAGTAAAAGACGGATTTATGGGTGTCACAATAGCACCGGTACATGCAATCCCAATCACGGTACTAAAGTATTCCTGTCTGTTCTCTGAACATATGGCAACAGTGTCACCCTTTTGCACACTCAGCTTAGTAAGTGATATGGCAAAATTCATGGCATATTTGGCAATATCGCGACATGTTAACTTTTCATGGGTATGAGCATTGATCTGAAATATCAAAATATTACGTAAATTCTTCATTTACGCTGGAGATATAAATTCAAACTCAGAAGTTCTTTATTCAAGTAGGCTTTTACAGCCCTATCCAATTGATAATAATCTGAAAGAACGGTTTATATTAGCTTTCTTCACGCTCCTTTCTTAGAAGCCCACAACAAACTCAGTCGGAGTGTCCTTTTTTCTCATCCAGTTGATAAGGAATACTATTGTATTGACTGCTTCATTGGTCTAGTGGTAAGCATGTTCGACTTCAGACATGAGGTCCTGGGTTCAGGTCCCGGATCGGGCCAATTGAAAATCGATATTGAGTTTTCTTTTCAGATTTTCTCAATATTTGCCCGAAGTTGGGAAGTTGGCGGTGTGATCCACCTCCGTGTCTCGGAGAGCACGTTAAGCCGTTGGATTGTCACGTTGGACTATAAGAGTGAAGAAATAGAGAGTGCACTTGTGTACTAAGCCTGCCAATCCGCAGTGGAGCAGCGTGGTGGGTCTATACTCTCAAACCCATCTCTCATATGAGTGAGAAGGTCTGTGCCCAGCAGTGGGACGTTAATGGGCTGCTACTTACTTACTTTTACTTTACTATTGTATAACTTTTTCAATAGCTACATAAAGTTAACGAAATAATTTTAAATAAATTTATTTTTAAGTGATTTTTTTCGACAAATAGAGTCAACTTGCATTTTACTGACGTTCGACGGTTTTGTAATTACGATGAACATATCACCGCATTTATCAAAATTAAAAAAAAAAACAAAATATCTATATTCAAGTAGGCATATTACAGCACTTTTGAATCATCAAATTATATTTTTTTTCTCCACACTCTGATTCTAGTATACGTCTGATGATGGAACTCAAGAACGGCTTAAAATATAAAGTTACGAGAGTTCTTTCGCGCCCTGATCCGAGAAGAACCCACAACAAACTCAGTCGGGTATTTTTTTTGTTACCATCATCATTACAATATCATATTAAGTTACTATATTTTAATTAAAATTAGAGCAATTCGTTCACTCCCAGGCGTTTCTATCGTCTAAGTACTCTTGCAACTTATATTACGATTTTTCTATCAACTTTCTTTTAACAAAGACTTTGAATTTATTAATTGACATCTTTAGAACGTCTTGTGGGAGTTTATTATAGAAACGTATACAGTTACCCTTAAATGAGTTGTTAATTTTATGCAGGCTACTAGAATTCATAACAAGCTTGTTTTTGTTTCTTAAGTTATATGAAGTATATTTACTCTTTTTATTAAAAGAGTCAATGTTTTTATGTACGTACAAGTTTTCTAATGTATATACGCAGTGAACTGTCATTATGTTAACTGCCTTGAATTTGTTTCTTAGCGACTCTCTTGGACCCATATTGTAAATCGCACGAACGGCCCTTTTCTGCAGCACAAATATTGCATCTATATAAGCAGCATTACGCCAAAGTAGAATACCGTATGACATAATGCTGTTAAAATAGCTGAAATATACCAGTGTGGCAGTATCAACATCTGTCAGATGGCGAATTCTTTTAACCGCGTAAGCCGCAGAGCTGAGCCTGTTCGATAGACCACTTATATGGGGGCCCCCACTGTACTCTGTTATCTAACGTAATGCCTATCAACGTAGGTTATCGTTTTTTTAATCATGTAGGTATTAAAACACGAATCTTGAAATCGTATCATACAATGATGACCTTCGAAATGTAATATTCTGTTCAAGATAAGAAATGTTAAAAAAAAAACAATCTATATATCAATCTATCACATCCAAAACTCGACCTAATTTCATTGCGTTTTTCTAAAATTGTTCAAAAGAGTGACCACTGAGTTTCTTACAGGTATCGCCTCAGGAGAATTGTCTTCCCGAACCGATGGTGAGTTCATCACCAACGTACCGACTTGGCGTATCGAAAGTGCTTGTTAATTGTATTTTAAAATGACTTTTTATGACAATATTTTAAAATATGTCAATATAACAGTTTTGGACTAATTCTAAATGGAGATGCAGTCTCTTATCTTGAGCAAGTAATTGATAATGTAAGTTTGTTAACTCACCAAAGCCACTTTCTCGTCATTCTTCCATAATATCCAGATAATACACTTTGCAAAGTTTAAGTGATTTGGTATATTAACTAATTCTTCTCCGTACAAGTAATTTGGATTACGTGACATATTTTGCCTGAGAAAAAACGCTTTATGAATTCTTATCGTTGGTTTAAACTTACGTGTTTGTCTTGTCCTCTGGCTTTTTCTGAGTAACATCAAATCAAAATAAAAATATCAACCTTTAAAGTGAAACTTCTTTAGGCGCCTAAGGGTAATTTTTTTACGGACGAAACGCGTGATTAGCGTCACATTGATGTGCAGCGTTTTGAAGCTATAAGAAGTAAGTTACCTCTGCCCAGGTTAGCGTGTGTCCAGCTTAGACTTTATCATCACTTACCATCAGGCATGATAACAGTCAAGCGCTAATCTGTCAGCAATAAAAAAATCTAAAGTTACTCTTACTTTTATGTCCAGAGTGAATAAAAAATTCTGACAATTAAGACTCAAATAACTTACTTTAGTAATTTCTTAATAACTCCTTTTTTAATTGAATAGTTATCGTAAGATGGCGTCGCTGGCAGTGGTGCCAGTACTTGCTTTGTCAGTAGAGGTGCTGGGTTCGATCGCTGGTAGGAAATTGCATTTTCTAAATTGTGTTCCAGTTCGACGCTGTGTAGAAACTATAAGAGGTAAGTTACCTCTTCCCAGGTTAGCGTGTTTCCATCTTAGACTGTATCATCACTTACCCTCAGGCGTGATTACAGTCAAGCGCTCCTGTCAGCAATAAAAAATCTAAAGTTAAACTTACTTTTATGTCCGGAGGGAATGAAAAATTGAGACAATTAAGACTTAAATAACACTATAATTTAGTTTAGTAAGTTCTTAATTATTATATCCTTTTTTTATTTGAAATGTTGAACTTATTTTAATGACTGAAATGAACATAAAATTTATATATAATTATAACTTATTTCAAGAAATGTTTAACATTCAAATAACACTGTGAATTTATATTTTAGTGAGTTCAATTTCGGTGACGATACGACACGCACTTTGCACGTTATAAATACATTTGTAAGCTTATACCAGTGTCGTTATTTTTTCTAATGTATTTAAGGTTTCTTTACTTCATGATGATGTATAATTTACGTGTATCAAATATTATTTACCTCCACTGTGTACAGTTTAATGAAAACTGCTTGCTGAATTTGTATTGAACTTAGATGTCCTAAGTATTTATAAATTCATATGGCATTCGCATATTACTTTTTTTATCATATATATAATGACTTTGAATGTGCAATTCACAATGATTGATAATCAGAATGAAGCAAATTAATATGTAGTTAACGTTTTATAATTTTATCTATAGGGCTATTATATAATAATATAAATTATTTACGACAAAACGCGGAACTCTTGTCGACTAATGTCATACGATAAATATTGCCTAAACTAATATTATAAAGAGGAAGCATTTGTAAGTATGTTTGTTACGTGTTTACAGAAAAACTTCTGGACCGATATCCAAATTTTTTTCACCATTAGAAAGCTGCATTTTCACTAAGCAACATAGGCCATATTACTTTCCAAAAAAAATAGGGATCCCTAAGAAAAATGTATTAATGTAACTCATGGTGTGAAACAATAATCTGTTATCGCGTGCGCCGCGAAAAGTATTGAAGTTAGAACAAAAAAATGTTCTACAATATTATTGAAGGTATTAATATCTATAAAAAAGTCCGGGATACCATATGTCCAACTACTGCAGTTATGCCAACAACAACGTCGCATGGACATTGGTAAGGCGCTGTTGAACATCGTCAATGATGATCTAGATTTCCTCAAAAAGATCATAACTGGTGACGAATGTTGACATTGAAACCAAAGCCCAATCATCCCAACGGAAATGTCCAGAAGAGCCAAGATCGAAACAAGCACGTCAAGTTCGGTCAAATGTGAAGGTTTTGCTCACTGTTTTCTTCAACTGCAATGGCGTGGTGCATCATGAATCCTTGCCACAAGGCCGCACAGTCATTAAGGATTACTACCTTGAAGTTAAGCGCAGTTTGCGCAAGGCAATTCGTCAGGAATGCACAGAATTATGGGAAAAACCAATCATAAATAATGCACCAGCTCACACATTAATACTTGTCCGTGAGTTTTTGGCCAAAAACAAAACCATTATCATGCCTCAACCACCGTATTCACCGGACATGGCTCCCGCTGACGTTTTCCTCTTCCCAAAAGTGAAGGTACCGATGAAAAGAAAACGTTTTGCTACGATTGAGGAGACAAAAGAAAAATCGAAACTGGAGCTGTTGGCGATACAAAAAGCACGTTTCAGAAGTGTTTCGAGGATTGGAAAAAAGCTGGCATAAGTCTATTATATCTGAGGGGGATTACTTTGAAGGGAACAAGATAGTTATTGATAAATAAAATATATAATAAATACTTTAAAAAAAAATTGAAAATAATGGTCAATTTTTGATCAGACATCGTATTGCCTCTAGTTCCAAATAGCCGACAGATAATAAGAAGAAATGCAATAGTAATAAAAACATTGAAATATTCTTTTACAATACTTTATTAATAATTCAATATCACAATTCAGATTCCCCGTTTACATTTTCTTTTTCAAAAAAAAAAAATGGAATTATTTTGAATTCTTAAATTTAAAAAATATTATAGTTTGCTTTTAGGGTCGACCATTTCTCGTAGTATTTTTCTTAACACTTTTCCACTGGCGTTCCTGGGTATCTCATCTACGAATCTCACGCCACCACGGAGATGTTTAGGATTTGAAAGCTGTAATTGAATTGGAAACCGTTAATTGTACAGAATAAATCGTAGTTTTAAAATAACATGATTATTTAAATAGTCCAATCTAGCCTAAAGTAAACAATATACCCACGGTTAAGAAAGTGAATTTTACCGATGAAGTTCCAACAATCTCAACAAGTGTAATCTGGGTTTCATTCAAATATTTTTTTCTAAAATAAGGAGTCTACTAATAATCCGGCAAACTTTGTACCGTCTCAAAATCAATAAATAAAAAAGCTGAATTTAGTAAAAAAAAATATGTCCAAAACTTAACCAGAAAAAAAAAAGAACTTGTAATCAAAAAAGTGCGACCTTTACGCCCAGTTTCCCGACAAAATCCGTAAAATATCATAGTTGCGATCAGAAAATGTTGATTATTAATGTCAAATGTCAAAAACAAATGAACAAAAAAACAATAGAATTCTTTTAAAGTCAATTGAGTACCTGAACGACTAACAGCAAACGTTTATATAGCAAATAAGCTAAATAAGGTTAATACTTTGATAGAAATTACACTTACATACATAGCATCACGCCTCATTCCCATAGGGGTAGGCAGAGACAACATCCTTCCACTTGCCACGATCCTTGCATATCTCCTTCGCTTCTTTCATTCTCATTAAACCTTTCATACAAGTTCGTCGGTTTAGAGTACTCTTGACCTGGCCGTTATTTAAAATGTCCTGGATTTGGTCCAGGAACGTTCGCCTCGGTCTTCCCCTTCCAACTTTCGCATTCACTCTTGACTCATAAATCCTTTTTGTCAGTCTCCTTTCATTCATTCTCTCTACATGCTCAAACCATCTAAGCATACCTTTCCATATATACTGTTGGCACCAACACTCCAGCATGCACTGCCAGTCTAGCCCTTTGAGACACCATCTGGCTATTCTTAAAGGCATGCAGAGCACCATTTACCATATTCCCTGCATTCACTCTCCTTTCGATACAAATAATTATAATATCCTAAACAAATAATTATAGTACATTTTAAAATAACCAATCGGTTCACTTTCCGCATTCCACTTCAAAGAAGTGATTTTCAATATTATGTTGTCAATGTCAAATGTCAAAAACAAATGAACAAAAAACAATACTATTTTTTAAAAGTCAATTGGGTTTCTGAACGACTAACAGCAAACGTTTAGCATTTTAAAAAAAACTTGACTTTTAAATTTAATTTGATTTCTGAACGACCTTTATATTTATTTGTATATCTATTTCTAAGCGACAGGACGAACATCAAATGTTTGACAGGTAGGAATGGTTTATGAGGGAAAGCGAAATTTTTGTTTTTTACATATACCGAGTTTTTTTTCGTACCGATTTTGTGAAGGGTTTCAATATAACGCGGACAGTGAATAAGCTAAATAAGGTTAATAACTTAATAGAAAATATCCTAAATTGAACTTTATAGACAAACTTTTACAGTAGATTTTAAAATAACCAATCGGTTCACTTTACGCATTCCACTTCAAAGTGATTTTCAATATTATGTTTTTAATGTCAAATGTCAAAAGCAAATAAAAGTAACCCGAAAGTATCCATTTCAATCAAAATTTTATTTCTAAATGACGGAATGAACATCAAACGTTTGACATTCAAAACCAAAATAGTGCAATTTTTTAATACTATTTGATTTCAAAAAGACTTTTGAATTTAACAGATTTCTAAATGACGGGAGGAACGTCAAACGTTCGGCAGCAGGCAGGAATATTTCTGAAGTAAACAAAATTGCTTTTTATACTATTATTTTTGAAGTATATTTTTCAAATCAAATCAAAATATCCTTATTCAAAATCGTCAAATAATAAAATATATTTTTTTCTTTTCCACACTCTAACTCTAATGTACGTCTGATGATGGTACTCAAGAACGACTCAAAATGTACAGTTACGAGGGTTCCTTCGCGCCCTGATCCGAGAAGAACCCACAACAAACTCAGTCGGGTATTTTGTTTTTTGTTACCATCATCATTACAATATCATATTAGTTTAATATATTTCAATTCAAATTAGAGCAGTTCGTTCACTCCAATGCGTTTCTATCGTCCAAGTAACTTTGCAACTTATAAATTGATTTTTCTATCAACTTTCTTTTAACAAAGACTTCTCTAAAACGTCTTGTGGAAGTTTATTATAGAAACGTATACAGTTACCCTTGAATGAGTTGTTAATTTTATGCAGCCTATAGAATTCATAACAAGCTTGTTTTTGTTTCTTAAGTTATACGAGTATGAAGTACATTTACTCTTTTTATTAAAAGAGTCAATGTTTTTATTTACGTACAAGTTTTCTAATATATATACGTAGTGAACTGTCATTATATTAAGTACCTTATTTATTATTTTTACTAGTATTTTTGAAGTTATACTTCTTTTGGCGCGTTAGGGAAAAATGTTGCTAGTAAATTTTTGTACAGCGTCGCAAAAAGTTATCAAAATTATAACTTCCAGACTCAACTATAATAAACAGATTATAAACTACTCATATCCAATGATAGTTTTTAAAAAGATTTTTATTTTGTTACGCCAAGGAAGTATAACTTCTAACGCGTGTACATAAATACACACACACTTTTTTCATTGTTACTTACCTTTTAAACCTTCCCTGGACATCCACTATTATTTCAAAATCAAAATTAGCCAAATCAATCCAGCCTTTTTTGAGACTAACGAAGAGCAATTGATTTGTATATATACTATTAACTATTGCTATTAAATAATTGCAGGTGCCTACGTAATATTTTAAACAAACATATAAGTATTTTCTCTTCATGTTCATAATTTTTCATTTACCATTAAGCAATAAGGATGATTTTAAAGTAACAATTATGTGTTCGGAATCAAAGTTTGGTAAAACATTAACGCATGAACTAAATTTAAATTTTAGAAATACTGGTGTTTTTAATTCTGGTGTAATTAATCTTAAGTGAACCTTTGAGTTATTTGGCTTTTAAGTTATATAAATTTGTTAATGATTCTCTCAAAGAATATTAGTCTCTTTTGTTTGTATTTATATTTCTTTTTATTGTTAAATTGTTGTGTGTTAATTTATGAGTTTACGATGGGGCTGGCGTGTATTATTAAAAATACGAAGGCCGTTAAAAACAAAAGAATAGAAAAAAAAGTAACAATTGGTGTTTAAAAGAAACCTAAATAGTGCCTGTTTTTAGTATCTATTATCACTCGACCAGTAAAAATGAATCCCATCTTGTTGTTTAGTAGTATTTATATATGAACTAGCTGTTGCCAAAATATCACTATCAATAGTTCTCAGTCTCGTGGGAAAATGGAGAAGTCTATTCTTAATGACGAAATGTTACCTAATGATTGTGAAAGAAGCCAGTTTACTGAATTTGAAGTCAACCGAGAACGGTTTTAAAGGTCTCCTAATCTAAAACCATTTTCGCATTATTGCCTTTCAAAGTGCCAGGTTTAGGATGTTTCACTTCAATAGTTTCAGATTCTATAACGAGTATAGTTAATTCAGTCTCAGTATAGTCAATAATACCTTTTCTGCAACGAAAGCTATAACATCTTTTTCAGTTAGAGGGTACTTCTTCTGCCGTGCTACAAATGCATATGGGGCTTCTCCTCCAATGTCATGAGGTACGCCCACTACACCAGCGTCTTTTATTCCAGGATGCTGCAGGAGGACTGCTTCGATTTCAGCAGGCGCAACCTTTATTTGTAGGAATAATCATCATTAAATAGAAGTTGGAGCAGAAATCGGCATGTTTACCTAAATAGTAATAAGAAAAAAGAGGAAGTATGGTAACAAAATCCAACAAGATAGCAACTGAGTTAAAAATGATAATTTCTCAAAGTTGTCAGCTGTAGGAAGTACATTATATTATAGGTAATTAAAAAAATGAGTAGAATAAAAAATAAGAGCATCAATTTCAACAAATATATACCTGAATTTAAAAACAACGATACGAACTAATGTCAGAAATAGGGTTCATGATAAGCTCACGAAAAGAACTTCCACTATTCTTGTCATTAAAAGATTTTGACGTTTTCATGACGAAACAAATTTGAAGAAATTAAAATCTATTATTATATGACGAGCAAACCCATGTGCTTTATTTATAAAAGATCGAAGTCCTTTTTCCTCAACAGTTTTTTTTAAGATAAAAGTTAAGGTTTGTAACATATTTGGATAATCTACAAGAATTATTATTCGATTAGGTGAGAAATATTAGACGTAGGAAATGTAATAATAGTGCCAAATATATCCATCATGGGTCATCAGAATTAGAACTGTAATTCTCAATATTGATCGAATTGGGAAGCCCATAACCTACAAGAGCTATTCACTAAATAAACAAAACAGTTCAAAAGAATGTTCTTCATTATTTCAACCTCCAGTTAACCCTTAATCACCTGATACCCTTTATACTTTATAAGTTCCTTCAAACGATCCACGACAAATAAATATCCATCTTTGTCGTAATATCCAATATCACCGGTCTTGTAGAAGTCTTCTTCATCAAAATCACTCTGTCTGTCTTTACCAACATATCCTTTCATTAGTGTAGGGCTCTTAACGCGGATTTCACCTTGTTTGTTTTGTCCTAATATATCTTCAGTTTCAACGTCAACGATCTGTAAACAAAGTCACCGCTTTAAAAACAAACTATTCCAAACAAATTAATATGCTTTAATAAGTTAAGAAATAATTGCGCATTCTTTTTCGTGAGTTCTTTTAAGTAAAATGAAATGAAAAATATTGGACTACTTAAAAATCTACCAAATTATTTCGATAATATAATATAGTTACAATTATTATTGTCATATAAATCTAGTGGATAGTATGTTCAACTACAGGCATGAAGTCCTGAGTTCGAGTCCCGGGTCAGGCCAATTCGAAATCGATATTGAGTTTTCTATTGAGATTTTCTCAATATTTGCCGGAAGTTGGCA
This sequence comes from Elymnias hypermnestra, assembly GCA_015832385.1. Taxonomy (NCBI): domain Eukaryota; kingdom Metazoa; phylum Arthropoda; class Insecta; order Lepidoptera; family Nymphalidae; genus Elymnias; species Elymnias hypermnestra. The sequence goes on along the minus strand of JACTOM010000924.1, from coordinate 620,362 downwards.
AACTGGCAGTGCGATCCACCCCCGTTAAGAGCACGTTAAGCCGTCGGTCCTGCGCCTGATATCTGTCCGGTCGTGTCGGATTCCCGTCAAATCGGACTATGAGAGTGAAGGAATAGAGAGTGCACTTTGTGTACTATGCTTGCCAATCCGCAGTGGAGCAGCGTGGTAGGTCTATGCTCCAAAAACCCTCTCTAATGCGAGGCCTGTGCCCAGCAGTGAGACGTTAATGGGCTGCTAATTTTAAACCTTACAATTATTGTTATATTTGAAGGTCTTTATGAATAGCCACATGGTGTCTCAAACGGCCAGACTGGCTGTGCATGCTGGAGTGTTGATGACAACACTTATGTATGGTAGTGAAAGTTGGGTATGGCAAAAGAATCACAAAAGTATAATAAATGCGGTAGAGATGAGAGCGTTGAGAAGTATGAGTGGATTAAAACTGAATGACAGAGTAAGAAATAGTGTGATAAAAGAACGTTGTGGTATAAAAGAAGATGTAGTGACTAAAATTGAGAAAGGTATGCTTAGATGGTTTGGACATGTAGAGAGAATGAACGAAAAGAGACTGACAAAAGGGATTTTTGAGTGAATGCGAAAGTAGGAAGGGAAAGACCAAGGCGAACGTTCCTGGATCAAATCCAGAACATTTTAAATAAGAGCCAGGTCAGGAGTACTGTAAACCGACGAACTTGTATGAAAGGTTTAATGAGAATTAATGAAGCGAAGGAGATATGCAAGGATCGTGGCAAGTTTGGGGACGTTCTTTCTGCCTACCCCTATGGGAAGGAGGCGTGATGCTATGTATGTATGTATGTATGGAGTCGGCGTCATTCAAGATAGAAGAATTGAAGAGTAACGACTTTGTCATGGGTCCCATGATCAAAACCTAACCAAACTATCTTCAAAGTACATCCTTTCCAATACAACACGAATCATGGAAATCGGTTGGCGTGATATTGAGTTATAAGTCAATTTCTCGCGCACATGCTTAGTACATATTTAAGACTTATGTGGTTTTCTCATGGATGCCATCATCGGAACTGGACCAAAATGGGACCTTTTGGGAAAAGAATCATCAAGATCGAAAGTTATCATCGAGATAACAAACAAATAAAACAGACAAATCGACGACACCTCTACGTTTTTAATCGACTACAAATAAAGGAGGAGGCTATCGATTCGTCTGTGTTTTTTTCTTGAAGTCTGTTATAAATCAACACAAACTCTACTTATATGTAATGTGAAGGTAAGGTGATACAGTGATGAAGTAGACTTTTACAGTACTTGAATCGTCGATATATACATGTTACATAAAAATCAAATCAAATGTCTTTCGTTAATCTTGCTAAAACTAGAGAACGGTTGGACTGACTTGGCTAATTTTGGGTTTTTAATTTTTTCTGGAAGTCCAGGGAATATTTAGAGAGTTCAGTAAATATAAAGAAAATGCTTGGAATGTAGAAAAAAACAGCTAATTCGCTTTCCTTTAGAAAGTATTTCTACCTATTATTAGAAACTATTTCTACTTGTTAACTTGTTAATATTTATTTTCTTCTCTTAATATACATAGATTAATGTAAGCTTCCTATAGTTGTAGATATAATGTAGTTGTAATGTAGCACTGTGGAATAAATTGTAATAGATATAATAATACAGAAAAAAAATAGTAATAGATATAATGTATACGTAGATGTAGTCACGGCCGTGATATTACTTGGTAAAGGCTCCCAGTGAAAACCAGCGCTGCAGCTCGCTGCAGCATCATGCTGACATGGGAGACCTTATTTGATCACGCTAAATAGATAAGCAAATTGTTTAAAAATACGGTTGAGATCAAATAAAAAAATTTCTTTCTTTCTTTATCAAACATTTGATGTTCGTCCCGTCGTATAGAAAAAAATTAAATCAAAATGTCGTTCAGAAATCTAATTAAATTTGAAAGAATATTTTTGTTTGATTTTCAATTGTTTTTGACAATTCACATTGACAACTAACAATTTCTGATCGCAACTTTAATATTACACGTACCTTTTAGGCGCCTGAGGGTAAAAATTGTTATAGATGAAACGCGTGATTACGGTCACGAAGATGTGCAGCGTTCTTTATCCCAAGGCGTTTGAAGGTTAGGTAGTTTTAATATTTACAAATAACATGTGCCATTTTAATTTGCTACTCGTCATTTAATAATTTAACATACTATTTTTCATAAAATATAATATAAAACTATTTCATAAATTCTCTTTCTAAAATTTTAAGTTCAAAACCAAAATTTAATTAATAATTTCTAATGTTGCTAAAAATCACGTGCCATATTTATTAACAATGGGTCAATTCCTTTTTCCCTTCTTCTAAGTCTCGGAAGTCTAAAGTTTTACATTTGTATAAATATAAACCAGACTTTAAAATTAGTTTACCCAAGAAGTTTCACTTCTGACATGTGTACTTTGCACGCACACACTTCTTATTTTATTATTATTGATTCTAAGGCAATATATCTCTTTGTTTCCATGATTTGTTCAGTTGCACCTTTCTAGTTTTTCTCACCTTCAATAATATATTGTTTGCAATCATGATTATTTTATTTGTGGATTGCTATTAAAATTTGTTTATAATGTTGTCTCTGTAATTATATCATTAAAACGTTTACATGCATGACATCCGGTTTAACGCTATTCCGGAAATTCTCAAAGTTAATCAACACTTCTCTTTAGTCGTCGTTTTGACGACGACTGTGGTTGTGGTTGGTGGACTTATTATTTTTGAGTGGATCGTTTGGCATAAGAAAGGTAAAGCACAGTAGAATGACGGGATATTCGCCTAGTGACAGTTCTTAGTTTGTATCGACGTTAGTATTGCGTTAAAAGTCATAGAAACTGTGTAATATAATGAGACTAGTTTAACTTAATCTACAACCGACTCTAAATACGGTTTTTTTTAATACAAATATTCCTTACCTTTAAAACAATCCCAGGACGGCAACGACCAACACCTCCAACTTTTATATTCCTATCAAGATACGAATCCATGGATATTGCCATTGTAATTTCTGTCATGCCATAACCTTGCAACACTGCTACAAGGTTGGGAAATCTAAAATGTAAAACAATTTCTATCTTTTTAAATTTGTATCATTAACAACCTACACATTTGTATTGTAAAGAACCTTTGATTGTTGTATAGAAGACTACAATACAACCTTATAGTCTAATTAGTAATATTACTTTGCCCTAATATAATTAATATGTACAGATCCTATCCAAGTCTACATTCCTATGACTACAATTAGTTTACTTTAATGTTTATAGAATAACTTTGTTTTTGAGTTCTCTTTATCTTCTTGTTGGAGTGAAACAATAGTTTCACTACATTTTCACCAATTCAAAAGGTTTCGTTTTTTTTAATGATCTTTCTGTTTGTGTGATATCTAGAATTTTAACAGCTTTTGTATTCACGTAATGGTGAAGTATTTTGTAACTGACAACACTAAGATTGCCGGCAAAAGGTTGGCCGTGCTGCTACTGGCAACACCAGGATTGTCAGTTAACTTGCAACATTGAGACTACCATAAAGAAGATTTAGATTGGCTGTATTATGAGTTGTGCCAACCTACAGAACATAATGGTGGAGATTGGCTACATTGATTAGAGTTGTGTGTTCACCTACAGAACATAATGGCGGGTTAAGAGTGGTATATAAACGTCTGGAAATTAAACTAGGATACAGTTCGTTCGTGAATACAGTGCTAGTAACAGTAAAAGCAGTAGTGCGAGTAAGCGTTTATAACAGTTTTGTAATTATTTCTATAGAATTGTAATGTTCTGCGTTATCTCTTGTTTTATGTAATTATAAATTATTGTAATTCTAACTTTAATAAACTTATTTAATTGATGAATTTGCTTCACCTGGTGTATTAGTTCATTACCCCGTTATTACTTGATGATGAGCTTTGGTAATCTTTTAGATGTACTTAAATTATTGAGGTCCTTGTTAAAATCGACTATCCGTTTGTCTATCCGCGATAAACTTAAAAAATATTGAACAAAATTCCATGCGGCTTTGCGTAAATTGGTATTTCTAACGATAACTTTTGGTAGTGTCGAAAAAATTAAGCCGCCTGGAGGCTTGTATCGAAAACCCTGCCTAAACTCTGAGAGATATATCCCATGGGGTTTAAAATCCTGTTAATACGGAAAATGGTTACACTGGTTTTGATGGATCCCTCACCAATAAATAGCTAAGAAGTTTTTACGTAAAACTAACCTTTCTTTGACCGCTTTAATCATTCTTTCTCGTAACGGTGCAGATCCAGAGAATATATATTTTAAACTGCTAACGTCATACTTGGCTTGACATTTACAAAGTGATATTAAAACAGCCGGTGCGACAGTAACCTGGGTTATCTGGAAAAGTGAGAATCTATTTATTAATTTATTTTATTTAAAAGAATACTAGTAACAATTAATTTCTAACTATATACATAAAAACTGCCTCATTGGTCCAGTGGCCATCATGTTCGGCTACAGACATGAGAACCTGGGTTCGAGTACCTGGTCGGACGAATCAGAAATCTATATTTCTCCGAAGTTTGCGGTTTTCTTCACCCTTGTGCCTCGTAGAGCTCGTCAAGCTGTCGGTCCTGCGTGTAATCTCTCTTTGGTCGAGTCAGATTTCGGTCACATTCGGTCTATGAAAGTGAAGGAATAGAGAGTGCACTTGTGTACTATGCCTGCCAACCCGCAGTGGAGCAGCATTTACCCTCTCTCCCATGTATGAGGAAGCCTGTGCCCAACTTTCGGACGTTAATGGGCTGCCACTTATATATGATTCGATTATATACGTCGGAGAATAAGAGAGAAGAAGAATAAGGCATAGCACAGGGTTCCCCACCGACATCGTCATTAGTGGGTTCCATAATTCAATCTCTATACTGTAGGCGTCTGTGGGTAATGTTGGTGCAACCAAACACTAATAATTAACCCAAATTATAATGTCCAATCTCTTAATGTTTCCGATATTAATTTACACAAACACATTAACAATAACAGGAAAGTGACAGTTTCAACAGTCGACCACTTCGGCGGACCGTCAGTCGAGAACTATCCGCCAGATTGTGACTTATTGACTCTATCCAGCGCCGATAGATAGATGGCGCCGGCGTTTCGCAAACTATTTGACTCCGACATATATATATAAAACAAATGAACTTTAAAACTATTGAACCAATATGCTCATAATTGAAATCTTCAAAACTGTGTAAGATTTGGTCACCAAGTACGGATTTCCTCATATTCCCACGAGAATGCAAGTACTACCATGGGGAACAATTGGGCGGCCTCGCTGGCACTATGGTGTGAGTATTCGCTTCGATAGCAGAGGTTCTGGGTTCGATCCCCGATAGAACAAATTCAGTATATTCGATCTTCGAATTTACCTTAATCTGGATTGTGAAAAAATGCGTTCTCTTTCGATGGTGCGTAGAAGCCCTAAGTGGTCCTAAGTAAATCGCGCTAACTACCTCTTACTAGGTTAGCACGATTCATCTTTTACCATCAGGTGAGATTACAGTCAAGTACCTACAGTTAACTGCCTCATTGGTCTAGTGGTTAGCATGTTCGACTACAGACATGAGGTCCTGGGTTCGAGTCCCGGGTCGGGCCAATTAAAAAAATCCATATTGAATTTTCTATTAAGATTTTCTCAAGTTGGGAAGTTGGAGGTGTGATCCACCACCGTGCCTCGAAGAGCACGTTAAGCCGTGTCGGATTCCCGTCACACCGGACTATGAGAGTGAAGGAATAGAGAGTGCACTTGTGTACCATGCCTGCCAATCCGCAGTGGAGCAGCGTGGTGGGTCTATACTCTAAAAACCCTCTCTCATGCGAGAGAGGAGGCCTGTGCCCAGAAGTGGGACGTTAATGAGCTGCTACTTATTTACTTACTCACCTACAATTACAATCTGTTATCAATAAAAAAAAGTTCGACATAAACGTGCTTCACTTACTTTGTAGGTCTCAATCGTTTTCAAATAGAAATCAGCGTCGAATTTGGACATATACACTGCAGAGCTTCCATATGAAAAGATTCTAAGTGTAACCATCAACCCCATGGCGTGGTACCATGGGGAAACTAAAAACTCCAATTTTTCAATATCCGTACATGGTGGTCTATAACAAAAAAACTATACATGGATTATTTGAAACGAGTAATTGATAAACTTGTGACTAAATTGACAAAACTACTGGCTTACACTTGAACTCTATTGCGTAAAGTGAGCCCACTTTAACTTTAATAGTTTCAATATAACGCGGACAGTGGATAAGTTAAAGATGACAACGTTAATAATTTGACAGAAATTATCCTAAAAACCTTAAATTATTAAAGTACATTTAAAAATTACTAATATTTTAACATTCCCCGTTGCACTTTAAAGTGAGATTTCAATTTTATTTCTAAATGACGTATATAAAGGAAAAGGGTCACAGCAGGAGTGCAAAAATTACCGCGGTATCAGTCTGCAAATAGTATGCAAAGATATTTTTGAAAGGGTGATTAATGAAACTGTTGAGAAAATATGGGACGTGCAAGCGGGATTGAGAAGACGAATGGGATGTACGGATCAGGTCTTTTCTTTACGCTGCATAACTGAAAAATGTTTGGCTAAACACCAACAAGTTGATTACGCTTTGACAGATTTAAAATAAAGTATGTATGGGTTAAGAATGAATAAATTACTCATCAAATGCTTACTTTACGCTGATGATCAAGTAGTACTTGCGTCATCTGCTAATGAGCTACAGGAGATGGTAAATATTATGAATCAAGCTTTGAAAGGGAAAGGAATAAAAGTGAATGTAAACAAAACGAAAGTTATGGTTTTTGAAAGAGATGAATCTATGATGAATGGCAATATTTTGATAGATGGGGAACAAGTGAAAGAGGTGAAAGAATTTCTATACTTGGAATCTAAATTCACAAAAGATGGAAAATGTGAAAGTGATATTGAAAGGAGAGTGAATGCAGGGAATATGGTGAATGGTGATCTGCACGCCTTTATGGATAGTCAGATGTGTCTTAAAGGGCCATACCGGCTGTACATGCAAGAGTGTTGGTGCCAGCACTTATGTATGGAAGTAAAAGTTGGGTATGGCAGAAGAATCACAAAAGTAAAATAAATTCGGTAGAGATGAGAGCGTTGAGAAGTATGTGTGAATTAAAACTGAGTGACAGAGTAAGAAATGGTGTGATAAGAGAACGTTGTGGTATAAAAGAAGATGTAGTTACTAAAATTGAGAAAGGTATGCTTAGATGGTTTGGGCATGTAGAGAGAATGAATGAAAGGAGACTGACAAAAAAGATTTATGAGTCAAGAGTGAATGCGAAAGTTGGAAGGGGAAAACCAAGGCGAACATTCCTGGATCAAATCCAGGACATTTTGATTAAAAGCCAAGTCAAGAATACTCTAAACCGACGAACTGGTATGAAAGGTTTAATGAGAATGAAATAAGCGAAGGAGATATGCAAGGATCGTGGCAAGTGGAAGGATGTTTTCTCTGCCTACCCCTATGGGAATGAGGCGTGATGCTATGTATGTATGTGAAAATTTGAAGTTTTTAATTAACACTCCTGCAATCCTCCTTGTGGGTGGAATTTCGGAATATCAAATTTCAGGCTCTATGACTTATGGTTCGAGAGATATCTTGATGAGTCAATAGATACCTGGATATCTCCTATTTATATATAGATGTAGATTATTACTTATAATAAACTCTTACACTTACAATAAACAAGTTGCCAACACACCCATATGCGTCAGCATAACTCCCTTTGGTAAACCAGTAGTTCCTGATGAATATAAGATAAATGCTGTATCTATTGCTCCAACCACATCAACTACTTCAAATTTCTCTAAGGTCATGTCACCTTCACCAGGTTTCGATTGTACCATATCGTCATACATTAATACATTATTAATTTTTTCTTTACCATAAAGTATGATATTTTCAACGTATAGACTTTTTTTAAACATTTCGCCAAAAACTTTGCAGGGGTTAGGTGAACAAACTATCATTTTTGGTTTTGATATGCCGAGAACATGTTCAAGTTCACCTGAAATTAATAAAAAATCTTTTCAATGATACAAGTCTATACTTATAAAATCAATTTTAAGGCTAAAAAGATTTAAATTTATTATTATAAAGCTAAAGCCGCACTGTAACAAGACACATTTTTTTATTTTACTTTGCTTGACATCTTTGCTGGTACGATGGTAATTGCAGATGCAAAACCAGTGCAGATTCAGAAAAATTAGTTAATGCGATTTCCTGAATTGACCTTGTTGAAAATCAAATCAAGGACCTCTGCTAACAAAGTACTTACACTATTACGCCAGTTGACCATCGATATATATATATTAAGTATATAATAAAAACAGTTATATTTAGAGTCCACAGTTGACAAAGAATCACACAACTCTTATAGAAAGAATGTTTAATAATAGTAGTCTAAATTCGAACATGATTATTCGACCCATTGTCAAAGACTTCTATATATATAGAGATCACCTACGGATCGGAAACGTGGTCGCTGACTATGGGTCTCATTTGAAAGGTCAAAGTCACACAGTGTGCGATGGGGACGGCTATGGTTGAAGTTTCTCTATGCGATCAAATAAGAAATGAGCAGATCCGTAGAAGAACCATCGAGCTAGCCCTAAAAATCACGAAGCTGAAGTGGCAATGAGCGGTGCACATGGTCCGACGAACCGCTGGACGTTGGGGTTCGAAATTGCTGGAATGACGACCCTGCACCGAAACGGCGCAGTATAGGCAAATCCCCTCACAAGGTGTCACAAGATCGGGCACAATGGGCATAATTAGGTGAGACCTATGCCCAGCAGTGGAAGTCCATTGGTTGATGTGAGTGAGAGAGTGAGAGATACTTCTATAATCACAGATGTCGCCAAAGCTACTCCAGTAATTTGCCTATTTCTCAAATAAAACATACGAATATTAAATAGAAAGGAAGGAAATGAAAAATATATCTTTTAAAATTATATTTTCTGGAACAAAAAACTAAAAACATTGAAGTTGATATACATATTTCGATAACTTAATTAATGATGCAAAAATTCTCTGTAAACATAATTATATCATCTGCAAAATTATTTTTGGGTTGTACTTAATCAGAGGAAGGTTAACATGAAAGAAAAGTAATAACGAAGTTACGTAAAACATCAGCAATTCTTAACCACCATAATAACTTTTCTATTATAACCTCCTTAGTGCTTTTGACAGTACGAGTATAAAACCTTCTTTAATGCAACCTTACGCCTTTTGATATAATTGACAGCGATTGACAAAGCCGCATATATAGTCTAAATGTATGTGAAATGTGTCATTTATTGATTTAATGTATCTTATTGGATTGTGCAATCTTTCCCTAAATAAACTATAAATGTGGGATATTTCATAATCCGTCCGCGCATATTTCAAAGAAATGTGTCTTTAAATTTTGGCTTAAGGTATTATTATATATATTTACATTGTTAAAAACTTATAGCTAAAGCAATTTATTGGAGCACTTTCAAAGTTTATTATTATATGCATATTAAGTACATAATAAAACGGAGTTATTTTTAGAGCCAACAGTTGATAAAGAATGCGATCGCACGACTGCTTTAAGCGTCATTCAAGTGCAGTGATATATAATATTTATTACATTGTATATTGCAAAATAATGTATTGCAGCAGTTTCAAAGTAAATATTTAATATACATTTTATATTTTAAAACAATATTATGGTGCAGGTCAGAATTATCGATGAGGACATAAACCTCGTCGTGGGGCAATAAATTTTTATGCTTATCATTTTTTTATAAATACAAATCACATATTATTTACTTTATATTAGGTAATGTTTTTGGAGAGTGCCAACTATCAAAAATAAGTCATATCCCCTTTATAAATTAGCGGTTTTTCACAGCTAATATGATTTTTTACATGGGTCACTATTTTGGTTATATGATTAGCAGGTTTAATATCTACTAATCATACAATTGTATACTAGATCCAATTTTAAATGTGTAATAACTCGTTCACATGTGAGATTGAAAACCATGATGGCCCACTATTTAGATAATATCACTAACTTCTCTTTGTGGTGTAATTGTTTAAAATATATTATTCAATGCATGAGAATATCGTGAACCTGCAAATCTCTATATTTTTATAAATAAAAATGGTTTATTTTTATAACAATAGGTGTTCTAGGAGGAGACAAGAAGCGTCCATAAAGACGCCTCCTGTAGCCCAGCCTCCTACTCCGAAGGGGAGGGAGCAGGGTATGTGCTCTAAAAAGTCCACTATAAGGGTGAAGAAGTCTGTACCAGCTGTGGGGTGTTTATAGACAGCTGCTTACCTTTTTTATGTAATATTAAACTCAAGTTTCTATACAATAAAAAATTACTACACTAAATGTTACCTTTAGTAAGAGCTGGATTTATTGTCGTCACTACAGCACCGGTACAGGCAATCCCTATAACTGTACTAAAATACTCCTGTCTGTTCTCACTACATACGGCAATAGTGTCACCCTTCTTCACATTCATTTTAATAAGCGAAATGGCAAAATTCATGGCACATGTGACCATTTCACGATAAGTCACTACTTCATGGGTGTGTGCGTTGATCTGGAAATATTTCACAATGATTTGAATTTTTTTATACAGATACTATAAATATTGGCTTTATATGGCTACTAGCTAACACTATCATGTTAAGATTTGTCCTCTGATTTTATAAGTAGAGCTACTCTAAAGAAAACCAAGATTGTGTTAGGAAACATAGACAGGTGTACATGACAAGACGAAGGATTCCGTATTTATTACGGGACCTATAAACCATACTGTTTTGTTTATCTGCAAATAACTGTATACAGCGTAAAGGGAGGAAATTATAACTAGAAATCTATATTAATTCAATTCACTCTCACTTCACGAAACCTCCAAAACTACAGGTCTGGTTACCTTGCATTTGGCATAGTTACTCCTCTTGCAAGATCTCCTCTGGAGGTATATAAACCCAAGAACAACCATTAACAGCAAACTTTCCAAAACTAACTTCCTATTGACTTGAAATTTGGTATACATACATATTAATCAATATAGATGACCACTAAGACCAGATTTTCGCATATTTCTATGTCATTAAGAACGTAAAATTATCTTTGCAGACACATGGATCTGTTAAACAAGATCACATATTTCTGCCAATTGGCTTGGACACTATAGGGCCGTGGAGGTCATAAGCAAGTTTATTTATTAAACATCCCTGTAAAAGGTTGCTGGATTCCACAATGAAGAAGAATTTCTTCCAATCGGGAGTGTGGGACTAGCTGAATAACCACTAAAACCCAGTGTATTCCTCGTCATCCTTGGATGAGATCACTAGTGGGTCCCATTTCGCATTCCATTGTAGTGACCCGGATGATGAGGACTATAACAGTATACAGTTTACTGAGGGGAATAGCGACGCGCATACCTGCGCCTATTCCCACCCTACCTCTTTTGACTGAGAGGGAGGGCATCAGCCGCATCCGCCATTACCGCTTATTTGTTTCCTTCAGCGAGAAGATGGTCTCGCAAAAGAAGGCAACCGCCCTCCATACAAACTCACTGCTGAGCATCACTTCGACTATGCTCTCCAGTGAAAAGTCCCCTCCGACCAGCGACAATAAGATATACCGCTAGAGCGCCCATGCCGAACACCCTGCCAACTTATGGTGCACCGTATCTACAGTGACACGACACTCATGACAGACGGGAGTTTCCCCATCCACAAATGACCCCAGAGCTGGGCCTTACCTTGGACAAATGATCCGCTTAGCTATCCAAAGAGGTAATGTTGCCAGCATTTAAGGAACATTAATTGTTTCGATAAATAAAATGAATACCAACATAATTCATATGTAAATGTGAAACATTTAATTGATATAAATCATGAACTTACTAGGGCTACTTTATCTTTGTTCGTCCACATTATCTCTATCAAATGTCTGGCAAAGTTCAAATGAACTGGCACATTTATTGTCCCTTCTCCATATAAATAGTTTGGATTTCGCAACATTTTTTAATCTGAAATAGTAAGGATACTATGTAATTTCATATTTAAACTAGTAACCATTCGAATCCTGGGTAGGCACGAAGCTCTCCTTGTATATCTTATTTATTTATTTGTCATCAAAAATCTACAGCTTCTTAACTAATTAACATGTATAAAAACAAATTAACAAATCTTATGCTAATTACAGATTTTTCTTATGTTAATAATATTTTTAAAACAGTCAAAGCTAATACTCCGTGCGTGTATATTTGCGTGCGTGCGTGCGTGCTTGCGTGCTTGCGTGTGTGTGTGCGTGTGTGTGTGTGCGTTATAAAATTTTAGATAAATTATATTAAGTTATATATCAGGACTTTATTTTTGACCAATTTTTTAAAACTATTTTTGGATGTATAAAAGATATCAATGATGTTAAAGTGTTTGTTATAATTATTTAGGAGTCAATAAGTGATCGAATTTTGATAGTAGTTTGAATGACTCATGTGTTTGTCTGGAACATTTTGGTTAATAAAAGTAGTGACTAGATCTGGACAATCACATGAACTATTGCAAATATTATATAAAAAAATCCATATATAACACACGTCCCACACACATTATCCCAATTTTGCAATAATTCTGAAATAATTATGAGAATTCTTGCAAACTTCATGGGATAATGTGTGTGGAGCGTGTGATATATGAATTTTTTTATATAATATTTGCAACAGTTAATGTTGTTTTTTTAGTAAATTAATTGGGTATAAGAATATCTGATTCAAGCATTGAAGTCTCTCTGTGGGGGTTCTAGTGCTTGTGTCAGAATAAACAGGGCGTACACGGAGTGGTTTCCTGTCGAAAGAGGGGTTCGACAGGGATGTGTTGCGTCACCATGGCTGTGCAACCTATTCATGGATAACTGTTTGACAGACTTAAAAGAAAGTGTGTATGGGTTAAGAATGAATGAATTACTCATGAAATGTTTACTCTACGCTGATGATCAAGTAATATTTGCGTCATCCGCTAATGAGCTACAGGAGATGGTAAATATTACGAATAAAGCTTTGAAAGGGAAAAGTATGAAAGTGAATGTAAACAAAACGTAAGTTATGCTTTTTGAAAGAGATGAGTCTATGATGAATGGCAATATTTTGATAGATAGGGAACAAGTGATTGAGGTGAAAGAATTTGCATACTTGGGATCTAAATTTACAAAAGATGGGTCATGTGAAAGTGATATTGAAAGGAGAGTGAATGCAAGGAATATGGTAAATGGTGCCCTGCGCGCCTTTATGAATAGCCAGATGTCTCAAAGGGGTAGACTGGCTGTGCATGCACGAGTGTTGGTGCCAACACTTACGTATGGCAGTGAAAGTTGGTTATGGCAGAAGAATCACAAAAGTAAAATAAATGCGGTAAAGATGAGAGCGTTGAGAAGTATGTGTGGATTAAAACTCAGTGATAGAGTAAGAAATAGTGTGATAAGAGAACGTTGTGGTATAAAAGAAGATGTAGTGACTAAAATAGAGAAAGGTATGCTTTGATGGTTTGGGCATGTAGAGAGAATGAATGAAAGGAGATTAACAAAAAGGATTAATTAGTCAAGAGTAAATGCGAAAGTCGGAAGGGCAAGGCCAAGGCGAACGTTCCTGAACCAAATCCATTTTAATTAAGGGTCAGGTCAAGAGTACTCTATACCGACGAACTTGTATGATAGGTTTAATGAGACTGAAAAAAGCGTAGGAGATATGCAAGGATCGTGGCAAATGTTGTCTCTGCCTACCCCTATGGGAATGAGGCGTGATGATATATATGTATGTAGAAGAATATCCCGGGAGCAATTCTGCGATTGCTTAGTTCACTTAGCCGCAGTGGAGCTGCATGGTGGGTCTATGCTCTCAAAATATTCTGTCCTTTGACTGGGGAGGCCTATTTTTACCTACTACCAGTGCTGTTAAATTATTTTTCTTTAAAATGAAGATTATACAAAACTCTCACTTTGGATTAATTCTTCCTAAAAGAGCACTCAATAACTCTAAAGACTGATTTAATAAATAATTTCTAAATTTTGTATTAACTAAGGACGTAGAAATAACTATAAGGTTTATTTACTATAATTTATTCAACTACAGGGCGTGCTTTAGGTAGAGGTAGAAATCTCTCTAACTGCAAACTGTATCGTGACAATCGTCATAAAAACAAACCTTTATGAAAAGTATCATATTTTATCAGCGTGGTATAACTTCTTCAGTTATGCTTTTTATTACAGAAACGTGTCGAATACTAAAGACTTGTTGATATTAAATTAAAGTTGCTTCTACACGTTCACATTTCGTCATAACTTTAAGTTATCTGTTAAATTTTTTTCTACATATGTTATAAATAACAGAGATAATGTTAGATTACTCATATTTATTACGTTATCAGAATATGATAAATCTACACATTAAACTTACATCTGAATCAAGGTTGTACGCATAATAATTTTGAATAACATTATGGTATATTGAAACACATTTTTATTTTTATATTTCCAAAATCCTAGTATGCGACAGATAAGCTACTAAACAAATTAGAAAAACTCCAAAATCTATGCATACGGTTTATGTTTGGTCTGCGCAAATTTGATCACATCCCAATCCGCCGGAATTTGCATACCCTTACCCTTCTACACAATATCTTTGAAAATTCTTCTCCAAACTACCTACTTCAGCGTGTTAAGCCTTGCTCACCCAGAACTACATGTTAAATATGTAATCTCGAAGGAATCTACATTTATAGGCAATGGTCTATAAAATCTTAACCACTAAAAGATCCTACTTATATCAAAGACTTCATTGGTTGAAAGATAGGAGTGTTAAAGTAACCCGTGCCAGAATCAGTATCTAAAGGGAGCTTCAGTGTTGCTGCTTCCAAGACTTGGAATGACTTACCCCCTTTGCGTCTGTTGAATTGTACAAGTACCACATTTAAAACACGCGTCAAGGAATTATATCTGCAGAGTCAAATCGAGGAAGCAGCAATTCTGTATATTTGAACCTCCAGTAGTCTTTTAGTTAGATTTTATTTCTGTATATCATCGGGTGGACACCAGATCTCATTTTATTCACATATTTATCTGTTTTACCAGATTATGCCTTAGTTTATTGGGATGCTATTTTTATTTTATTTTTTTTCTTAATTTATTTGCTAATTCATTCTTCTTTTATTTATTTAATGGCTTTCGGTTGTACCAATAAGGTACATTTTATTTCGTCAATGTCACGTAGTGAGACTAAAGCACGCATCAGTTTCATAAATAACTTTGAGGATGATCTTTAGGCAGGTTTTATCACAATAGTGACTACATTTGTTAATAGCTCCAATACCATCTACAAAAAAGCGACTTAAATGTAACAATCATACGATGGTTAATCTACAACATCACAAAACAAATTATAGTAAATTAAATTATAAAATATATTGTTAGTTTGACTTTATTAATTTTAATAAACTTACATATCAGTTCACAGTACGGGGAGAACACAAACATTAAACAACACTCAACATTCAAGGAGCGGGCAATGTTTACGGGTAGAAAATCGTATAATTTAACGGAGGTTTTAGGGCAAGAAAAAAATATGTTTTAGTTTATACCTGCAGTTTTAAATACCTACAAATGTTATCTTCCATTTTCGATTATTTTTGACTGTATTTGTTTTATTTTGTTTTATTATTATTTAATGTGTTTGTGAGTTTTTATTAAAAATGATGTTGCGGCGGAAATACAAAAATTAGGAGCTTATATTGTATATTGTACAACATTATTATTATTATACTACTTTTACACTCACGCCCGTTGACTAAAGAATATATATATTTATTATTAAATATAAATAAATTTATAATAATTACTTGAATACATAAATATGAAATATTACATATATCTACATAAACAATTACATAAATATATATAACGGGCGGAGGATACACCCCGGCAGGGAGACCAAACGGCCGGGGGTCAGGGCTACAGGCTGAGAAACCGCCGGACTATCCTAGCCGAGTCCAGCAACACCGCCTTTTGCATCCTTGCTGCGAGCGAACT
>JACTOM010000924.1:550805-602970 GCA_015832385.1 Elymnias hypermnestra | reverse complement strand
CCACTGCGGATTGGCAGGCATAGTACACAAGTGCACTCTCTATTCCTTCACTCTCATAGTCCGATGTGACGGGAATCCGACACGACCGGAGAGAGATCAGGCGCAGGACCGTCGGCTTAACGTGCTCTCCGAGGCACGGGGGTGGATCACACCGCCAACTCAATATCGATTTTCGAATTGGCCCGACCCGGGACTCGAACCCAGGACCTCATGTCTGTAGTCGAACATGCTAACCAATAGTAAAGTTAAAGCTTATAATTAATTTATCTTTGTACCCTTCCCACATGTTACAATTTACTCTTCCATATTTAAGGGCCTCTGGAAGAGATTTCTTTTTAGAGATAAGTTGCTCTGTGTACACCCAATATTAATCTACTGTTTTATTTGTTATGGTGCATAAATTAATTTCATCCGTGATACTAAGAATATAACATTAAATCTACCAAACCGAAGTATTATCATAATATAATACATTTATTAGCACAACACCAATTACAGCAAAACATTAAAGTAAATAAACTTGTATATCATTTCAAAATGTAGAAAAACATTAATAAATAGCACAGCTCTATACAACAATTTAAATATGATGTGTAACATTTTGATTTATTTATTTGTAAAGGCTTATCAACTATAGAATATACCAAAACTATAAGATAAAAAATTAAAAGTGCGTGCGTACAAAGTACACATGTCAGTAGTTAAACTTCTTTGGCAAACTATAAATCTAAAAATCTAAAACATTAGATATTCTAAACTTAGAAGGAGAGAAAAAGGAAATGTTAAGAATTTAATGAATTAATTTTATCATTAAAATATTAAAATTAATACAAATAATTTCAAATGACGAATTGTAAATAAAAATGCCACGTGTTCTTGTACATATTAGAAATTATTATTTAAATTTTGTTTTAGAATTTAAAATTCAGAAAAGAGAATTCATTTCCTTTTATTTTATTAAAAATAGTATTTTATATGATTAAATGACGAGTGGCAAATTAAAATGCCATATTTTTTTTATTGGTGTCAGATTAGTGTGACTGTGATCTCACTTGATGGTAAGTGATGATACAGTCTAAGATGGAAGCGCGCTAATCTGGGTAAGAGTCGATATACCTCTTACGGTTTCTACACAGCATCGCACCTGAACACAAATCTCTTTATTTGGCGGTACCTCTTTGCTGGTAGTTACTAGCCACGGCCGAAGACTCCCACCGGTCCAGACTTAGACAAACTGAGAAAATATAATTTTCTAAATTCGTCCTAACGGTGATCGAACCCGGGACCTCGGCTAACAAAGCCAAACAGAGAGATTTGTGTTCCGGTACGATGCTGTGTAGAAACCGTAAGGGGTATATTGACTCTTACCAGATTAGCGCCCTTCCATCTTGGACTGTATCATCTGACTGTAAAAAATTTACCCTCAAGAAGTTTCGTTTCAATAATGAATAAGAAATTATGTTTAAAATAAATAAAACTTAAACTTTTCAGACCAACTTTCAAAGATTTTCATAATTTTAGTAATTTAAAAGTATATTTTTAAAATAATATTGGTAATTTAGACGATAAAAATATATACGATACGAAAAAGAACGTTGGAATTATGATTACTATACGACGTTTTATTGCTACCTGCTATCTCATATATCATTAAAGCAGAGTTTATATCAAAAAAGGTATTTTCTTTTCGTTTTTCTACAAAATTTACGGAAAAATGATAAAACTATTTGTTATACATCATTTCAAACACTTAATTTGTTTTAAAATAAACTTACATTTAACTTCGAAGCGAATGTAAAGAATCCTGTTTTGTTACTAAAAGAAACTGTGCTCACATTAGATATTTGTTTATTACTACTTGTTTAATTTGCTCACCAAGCTATTATGTTTCCAAACTATTTCATTATCAACTACGGTTATAATGTGTTATTTGCTAACCGATTACTAATAAACAAATAACGTTTAATCGGAGTGACGTTGAACTTGTAAATGTTCTGAAGTTGGACGTTATACGGGTACAGACGAGCGGAAACCATTTTCAATAAATTTTAATTATATATTCTTTTAATTATATATTAACTGACTCATTGGTCTAGTGGTTAGCATATTCGACTACAGACATGAGGTCCTGGCTTCGAGTCCCAGGTTGGGTTAATTCAAAATTAAATATTGAGTTTTCTATTAAGATTTTCTCAATATTTGCTCGAAGTTGGGAAGTTGGGTGTGATCCACCCCCTTGCTTCGGAGAGCACGTTAAGCCGTCGGTCCTGCGCCTGATCTCTCTCAGGTCGTGTTGGATTCCCGTCACATCGGACTATGAGATGGAATAGAGAGTACACTTGTGTACTATGCCTGCCAATCCGCAGTAGAGCAGCGTGGTGGATCCATGCTCTAAAAACCCTCGCTCCTAGGAGTGAAGAGGCCTGTGCCCAGCAGTGGGAGGTTAATGGGCTGCCACTTACTTACTTTTATTCTTTTAGATGTTTATCTATATATATTAATTATTAATATGTACACGCTAAAATAATTAAACAAAGCCTTACTGTTTATTCGAGATACATCTTCCTTTAGTAATATAGACCCTGACAAAGGATGTGTTTTCCATATTCCCACTGGATCAGAGTGTATAAGCGAAAAAGGATTACTTGTTGAATCATCACTAGATCTATTCTCCCGATTCGCTTGAAGCAAGTGGTCATTTTTTGCTTATAAATCTGGACCCCGTGAGAATATGGAATTCTTAGTGCGCGTCTACGTTGTCTATCTTAAAAATTTGTCTATGTTCTTTGTCCGGCTCTACACTATCTGTGTATTTCATTTAAATCACTTCAATAATTTTTTTATGAAAAGGCGACAAACAGCCAGACTTACTTTCGGCTCTATAACATTACAGTTCGTTCGCGTTCAGAATGCAGTGAGTCAGCATGGCGCCAGCCTAGCCCTTCAATGGGAATTCACTTCAATGATGAAGCACTGTATTTTTAACGTGAAAGAACTGTAGTTAGGTCTATCTGACTCACGCAACTTCGTCTGCGTACACTTAAGTGTAGGAGTTAAAGTATGGCGCCATTTATTTGTTGTGAATGTAACTTACTCGACACCAAAACTTTTATTTACCGATCCCTTGGTTTAAAAAGTTGCAATCTATTTTTTTATTATTATAAATCCAAACCTATCCCTTTTTATAAGTTGTTACAAATTCAGCATAATGAGAAAAGATTCATTAAAATTGGTTAAGTAGTTCCGCAGTTCATCGCAGTCAAACTGTATGTATGCTCCAAAATACCTTATTTTATATGATTGAATAGGCCTTTGCCTAACTGTGGGTTGTTAATAGGCTACTATTTACTTTTTAAACATTGTGATAGACAATTTACATATATGCCGTGAGGAAACGCCCATCTGTCGTGAGTGTGAATACGGTGCACCATACGCTGATAGAGTATCCAAGTGGGCACCCCAGCGAAATATTTTGATGACGCTAGTTAGATGAAATCTTTCACTGCAGAGCATAATTGGTAATCGCCAGTGACGTTGGGAGGGTTGCCTTTTGCGAGGCTATCATTTTGCTGAAGGAGGCAAATGAGAGGCTAAGGGAGCAAGCGGCTCTTGGGCTTCCTTATAATCGGAGAAGCTGGGTAACAGAAGATGAACATATGCGTTTTATGCTCTATTTTTATATGCCCATTGAATTGTAGATCTTAATAGTCATAGGTTGAGGGACCTGCAGTCATTCTCTCATGGATGAGAAGGGGTCTGCTGCATTTTAGTGGATAGGTCCACAATCCCTATAGGAGAAATTCTTTCATTGGGCAAAGGCGTATAAAAAAAATGCGGTACTATACTGTGTAGATACAATAAATTATCTCTTACCAAGTTCTTCTTCTTCGCACTTCAATCTTATACTGTATCATCCGTTACCAAGAGGTGTAACTCTCTTTTTTGCTGACAGGTTAACACTGGACTATGTTCACATCTGATGATGCAGTCTAAGATAGAAGCGCTTATCTGATAAGAAAATTTGCCTCTTATGGTTTCTACACAGCATCGTACCGGAACACAAATTTATTTGCTTGGCGGCACATCTTTGCTAGTAGTTTGCCAGACTCAGATAAATTATAAAATATAATTCTAAACGCGATTGTACTTTTCCGGACAAGCTTGTACTATAAAGCATATATGGAAAAGCCTTTAGAAAGGCGGAATCGTTCCGAGCATGTTCATAGGAAAAGTCGACATTCGCGGACCTCAGCTATTTGCAGAGCCTTTTGCCAAAATCTAGCATTACAATCACAATCTATATTTGTATATACGTATAACATAAATACTGTATTTACGTGTGTCCATTATACACTTTAAAATGATCCAACCGATGTGCAACATGTTACATTAGAAAGGCAATAATGCAAATATCGTTTTAATAGACATAAATTCCTTGTCATTTGACCGTGAATAACTCCGAAACTACTCAACTGATTTTGATGATTGTTTTTCTCATCCTGAAATCTCTCCGACTCATCAAATGGGGTAGATTTCATTAGTTAATTTACAAAGGGTTTAAAAAATAGTTTAGTAAAACTTCTGCTGTCAACTTATAACAAGAAATAGATATTCACGATTCAAAATCAAAAAATTCAAGTAGGCTCAAAAGGCACTTCTGAATCGTCAGTAGTCTGTCCGTCTGTAACAAATCTATCACCTATTCGGAAGATTGACTACGCTGAGAAGGAACCAAGAAACTCAGCGGTTACTTCTTTAAACATAGTTTTGTACGTTACAATGTATTGAACTCCTGTGTGCTACTTTAATCAAGTCCAACATCTTTGTGGGTTAAATAATCTTCAATATTTCCCATATTCTGACGGAATCGGAAACAATATCCCACTTAATAAACTATAAATTTGTTGAGAGCCACTAATTCGAATCCCAAGCACCTCTAAGTTATCTTTTTACAACTGATGTAACTAGTTGTTAATACAAATTCGTCATTCTATTCGCTGAAGGTCAATAACGTGAGAAAACCTGCATATCCTGAAAGAAATTATGGGCAATGTGTCGCGTACTATACCCGCACTGGAACAGCGTTTTGGGTTTGTGCACTAAACTTATAACTGAGTTGTAAATAGGCTGCTTGCTAATTTAAATAAAGTATGTTCTCACCAGTAACCTTTGAATATACTATATTTCCGCTAAAACCACTTTTGGAACCGGCAGTTTTTACCACTGTAAAGCATTTAATGAGCTCTTTAATCTTATTTGAATAAAATGTACATGTTTGAATGTACACGTCTTAAGAGCATATTTCGTAAAAACTAAAATGCATTAATTTCTCAACGTCGTTTGTTTCATGAGCGTGTAATTTAACATCATTTTCATATGTAAATCTTTACATATTATTAAAAAAAAAACACTTCGCCTACGTATACAATTTTTCATTACAGTTGTAACGTTCGTACTTTCGGTTAAGTGAGGAAAGTGCCACATTGCCACCCGATTAAATAATTTCGTAATTACGTATGCTTCAAATTTTCGGCGCATGGATGTAGCCGAGTTTCTCTTAAATGTCAAAATATATATGGTTAACCTGAAAATACACTTTAGTGCACATGCTTAAAATTTTGACGCATGCGCGCTTCTCTTATATGTAAAAGATATTCAAACAGATACATTTTAACTAGTGTACACATTACAATACTGTTAAATCTAAGCCACATTTGTCTAACCAGTTGAAAATTTCCATAGAAAACAACACGTGGGAGGCCGGGGCTAATTGCTATATAAATGTAAGCCGCGGAGCTGAGCCTATTCGATAGACCACTTATATGGTGCCCCCACTGTAATTTATTATCTAATGTTAAAAGCGGTACTATCTACAAGGTCTAGTTCCTCATTATTAAGTTTAACAATGGTTTGCGTTTGTTTCACATTAGGCAGTGTACTACTTTATTGAGAGAGTTGTTTACGTCGTCATAATTTGTTTGTTATCTATTTATTTTAAACAATAGCGAAGTATCATCAGCAAACAGAATAATCTCATGATCACCTCTAAGAAAGTAAGGAAGGTCATTAATATAAAAGAGGAACGGAAATGGCCCCAATATGGAACCCAGTGGGACTCCTTGTTTTGTCACAAACACCGCAGAAAGCTTGCCATTAACACAGACCTTTTGCTTTCTATTGGTTAAATATGAACTAATTATGTGAAAGCTGTGTCGAGTCGCAATTTCCCGATCAGGGTTTCATACTGGACACGATCGAAGGCCTTAGACAGATCACAGAAAACGCCAAGCGCGTCATGCGATTCCTCCCAGGCCTCGTAGATATTGAGTAATAACTGTACGCCAGTATCGGTAGTTGAGCGACCTCGAGTAAAGCCAAATTGCTTATTATGCAAGAAATTATAATTTTTGAAATGTTTTAGCAACTGGTTCAACATTATTTTCTCAATTTATTTTATTGATTGTTGGAAGAACCGATATTGGCCTAAAGTTACTGGGTTTGGAAGTACTGCCTGACTTAAACAACGGTCTAATGGTGGTTGCTTTTTTTAGTAATGTATTTTTTATGCAACTATCGTTTTATTTAGCTATACTAATGCGATGGAGCATAAATAATGCTAATTAAACGTTTTAAAAATATGATTTCTCTTTAATCAGGGTCGATTTTTTCCTTCCCATCATTAATGGTGTCATTAGTACCATTAGTACAATCATCTGTTTTCATTTTTATGATAGGTCTCCTAATATATCTATATACTATTCCTCCTCGTATATATAATATTAAGAGGTAAAAGGTCTCTTCCATTTCAGATTGACATCAAATACAGACTGCCTCAATGTTTTAGTGGTTAGCATGTTCGGCTACAGTCATGAAGTCTTGAATTTCAGTCCTGGGCCGGACGTATTAAAAATCAGCATTGAGTTTTCTATCAATTTTTATCAATATTTGCCCGAAGTTGGGAATTTGGTGGTGTGATCTACCCCCGTGCCTCGGAGAGCACGTCAAGCCGTTGGTCCTGCGCCTGATCTCTCACTCGGTCGTCTCGGATTGCCGTTACATTGGACTATGAGAGTGAAGGAATAGAGAGTGCACATGTGTCCTATACCTGCCAACCGCAATGTAGCATGAGTCTTTACTCTGGACATCCTCTCTCCTATGACTTCTCACTCATGCTCCCGTGCCCAGTGGTGGAACATTAATAGGCTGTTTCTTACTTTTATTCTACTAATTCTTCTAAAAGCTTATATGATAGCACTTATCTTGATTTAAAAAAACCCCTCTCTTATATGAGTGAGGAGGCCTATGCCCAGCAATGGGACCTTAATGAGCTGCTTCTTACCTTTATCTTAACTAGCTTGATCGATTTTTGGATTCCAGACAGTACCGATTGAAAATTGAAATGAATAAAACCTTCTCTTTTAATTTTATTAAAATAATACAATTTACAAAAACTCAATGGTATGTTGTATAAATCTTTTATCACTCGTATACATTTACATTTTTTTATATAAATTGACGTGAATCACGTGGACCATTGGCATTTGTAGAATCACTGGAACTGCATTGCTGCTTCAAAGGGCTATTATAGTTAGCCAGCCCTTTCCCATCCAAAATTATTTTTAAAAAAAGTTCAATAATAAATTTATATTTCACCTGAGATCCCTTATGACTAAAGTGCTTTTTAAATTATATGTACACCTACCCTCAATAAATTTTTGGTATGTTTCGATATACTTTTAGTTCATACATCATGTTCAAAACATCAATCGATGATAAAATACAACTAAACCTTAAAAATAGTCATGTTTGTAGCTGCAATGGCGTAAATATGTAAGTGCCTTTCCTTCTACTAATTAATTTTATAGTAAGAGTTATCAGAAATATTATACATGATTAAATTCACAGTTTACTCTTCTTTGTCTTCACCATATTCCTCAGTTCTCGTCGTAATATCTTCCCCGTTGGATTCTTTGGTATTTCACTGACAAACCTTACTCCTCCACGGAGATGTTTGGGATTTGACAGCTGTTAAAATAAAATTTAATTTTATATCTGCAAGTTTATATAGTTTGTAAGTTTAATTGTAAAAGGCTGATTTAAAAAACTTCAAGTGTAAGGAGCACACTACAGAAGCAAAAACTTCTAGTATAGTTTAATAATAGGAGTTGTACTTCCTATTTATAATTATATATTTTGAAAAAAAGAGAGAAAGGAACATTTTTTGCGTTATGCTTGTAATAAAAAGTTATTAGTGTGTGCAAGGCAGCACTTCAACTTTATTATTTATAAAATTTCATATCTTGACCAGCGTAATTGTGTCTCGGGTTCGATAGTCAACAGAGCAAGAGCAGCTCTGGACAGGGGGAATACTTCAATCATAGCTAGTTACCATCCTATTAGTAAATATGTCGAGGTTTATTTTTTTGGTTCGATGATTTATGTAAACTGTTCAGAGTTTAAAAATTATCACACACAAATACCAATCGGTCAGTAAACAATAAATAAAAAAAAAGAAAAGTATGTACGTACAAAGTACACATGTCAGAAGTGAAACTTCTTTGGCAAAATAATTTTACATCTTGTTTATATTTACACAAATCTTTAGATTTCCGAGACTTATAATGAGGGAAAATGGAAGATATGTTAGGAATTTAATGAATTTAATTGTCATTAAAATATTAAGTGTCAATAATTTATACAAATAATTTATAGAAATCTCAAATCAGGAATTTTAAATAAAAATGCCACGTGTTTTTCAACATGACAAATTATTAATTAAATGTTGTTTTTTCATTTATAATTTAGAAAAGATATTTATAAAATATTTATATTTCATATTTGATGAAAAATAGTATAATAAATTATTAAATGCCGAGTGGCAAATTATTTATTTTATAAATTTTAAATATTAAAACTACCTAACCTACAACGCTGCACATCTTCGTGGCGCTAATCACGCGTTTTATCCTAAATAAAATTTTCCAGATGCGCCTAAAGTTTTACTTCAAAAATATGTGTAAATTGATAGCAATAAAAAATATAGTATAAAAGTTTTACCCTCTCAGCAATATATTCCTTTATTTGCTCTTCGGAAAGCTCCTCTCCAGGCTGTAATGCAACGAAAGCTAAAGGTACTTCACCAGCTGTTGGATGGGGAATCCCCACTACACCTGCCTCCCTAATACCCGGATGTTTAAGAAGTACCGCCTCAATTTCCGCTGGGGGTACCTGAAATTAAATACAAATTTCTATTCTGTTTTCATTTCTATCATCGGCAAGTAAATGTAACATCATGATAATTAATTTTAACTTATATCAATTGTTACAAATTAACATTTTACATAATCCTATATTCAAGTAAATGTTGTTAAACTCATATTTTTTTTACCTTTATAAATTTTAAAGTGAACCATGTTTCTATAATCTATGGTCCATCATAGTTATTTACCTTTAGTCTCTGGATGTCATGCGGTTAGTAATGTATTTTGTTTTATTTTTATTTTAAATTTGTAAATGTATCCTTATAAGACTTTCAATTACTTAGACGAAAATTTTAAAAAATCTGTACCCTTTCAGGATTTTTTTTAACAATAAGACATATGTTTTTCTCATCTACAATACACAAGCTTCCTTTGTTGTTCTGATTCATTTTAATCAATTCAATGAATTATTATATTCAATTTATATTCAAACATATTTTCAAAATTTTTCATGTGTATATTTACCGTATAAACTATTACTACTATCTGATTGCCATTTCGCCTATATTATTGAGAGGTTTCGTTGTATAATAGTATATTTGTACAAGAAACATGAATCTTACCCTATAATTCTTCTATACTATACTATCTATCTAAGTATATTAATTATAACAAACGTTGTTTACTATTAAAAGGTATTTCTGGTCCTAAATCTAAAGTCAACACAAACCAAGACGCTGGCAGGAAGGAATATTAATTTTCCATTGCTTTAGATGAATATCGTACAATTCAAAGTAGTTCGACATACAAGACTTCCGATGACAATATAATGTCGTGTTAAAGAGTTATATTAAAATAGGCAAAACTGATAATATGGCATCGCAAAATATCGTTAGATCATTGATTGATTTAACCGCTTCCTTCAATTTTTAACGGTTCTCCTATAAAATTAGGTTTTCTGAATTATGAAACTATTATTGCAAAACAGCGTTTGTATAAACTTACTTGGAATCCTTTATACTTGATTATTTCCTTCAGCCTATCCACAATGTAAAAGTACTTATCTTCATCGTAATACCCGATGTCTCCGGTTTTGAAAAAGCCTTCATTGTCAAAGTCTTCCTTTCTATCTTTGCCCAGGTAGCCTTGCATCACCATGAGACCTTTGACGCAAATCTCGCCTGCTTTATTTGGCCCTAAAACTTCCCGTGTTTCAGGATCAACCACCTTCGAAAAAATGTTAGAATTTATTCATATTATGAAATATTCTACTGAAATGGTAAAAATGGTTTTTACTTATATCCGATATAGAGTTTGAAACCATCCAACCTAAATGCACCAAACTGGTCATAATGGCGAGTAGAACTAAATTCACATATTTATCACGCAATCTACAAAACTATTTGCAATTTACTTGAATTTAGCAAAGTTACTCCTTTCGTAATAAAGCGGGAAGCAAATAGTAACGACAAAGATCAATAAGGTTATTGATTTACTGACATCCAGTGGTGAGGAATGAGCTGTGGTCAACGTTATCTACGTATGGGGTGAGCGGTTGTCTGATTCAAGCATTGAAGTCTTGCTATGAAGGTTCTAACGCTCCGTTTATTCTGACACAAGTGTCAGAATAAACGGAGCGTACACGGCCACTCCGTGTCGAAAGAGGTGTTCGACAGGGATGTGTTGCATCACCATGGCTGCTCAACCTATTCATGGATAACTGTTTCACAGATTTAAAAGAAAGTATGTATGGGTTAAGAGTTAATGAATTACTCATCAAATGTTTACTTTACGCTGATGATCAAGTAAAACTTGCGTCATCCGCTACAGGAGATGGTAAATATAATAAAGCTTAGAAAGGGAAAGGAATGAAAGTGAATGTAAACAAAACAAAAGTTATGCTTTTTGAAAGAGATGAATCTATGATAAATAGCAATATTTTGATAGATGGGGAACAAGTTAAAGAGGTGAAAGAATTTGTATATTTGGGAACTAAATTTACAAAAGATGGAACATGCGAAAGTGATATTGAAAGGAGAGTGAATGCAGGGAATATGGTAAATGATGCCCTGCGCGCCTTTATGAATACCCAGATGGTGTCTCAAAGGGCCAGACTGACTGTGCATGTAGGAGTGTTGATGCCAACACTTATGTATAGTAGTGAAAGTTAGATATGGCAGAAGAATCACATAAGTAAAAAAAATGCGGTAGAGATGAAAGACTTGAGAAGTTTGAGTGGATTGAAACTGAGTGACAAAGTAAGAAATATAGAAATAGTGTGATAAGAGAACGTTGTGGTATAGAAGAAGATGTAGTGACTAAAATTGAGAAGGGTGTGCTTAGATGGTTTGGCCATGTAGAGAGAATGAATGAAACGACTGACAAAAAGGATTTACGAGTCATGAAGTTGGGAGGGGAAGACCAAAGTGAACGTTCCTAGATCAAATCCAAGACATTTCAAATAAGGGCCAGGTCAAGAGTACTCTAAACCGACGAACTGGTATGAAAGGTTTAATGAGAATGAAAAAAGCGAAGGAGATATGCAAGGATCGTGGCAAGTGGAAGGACGTTGTCTCTGCCTACCCCTATGGGAATGAGGCGTGATGCTATTAGTGAGCTACTTCATGATAATTACCTTCATAATAGTATGAGACATTACAGTGCCAACGCTGCCTATTTTGTCTGGATTCATGTTGAATGTGACAGCCAAAGTCGTCTCTGTCATTCCATATGCTTGTAGTACGGCTTGAACACTTGGAAATCTGTTGGCAATATAGAAATACGTAATGCCTTTTATGTAATACATTTGAAGCTGCCCAAGAGATTAAATCTATTAAAATGTTATAAATCTCGGGAGAATATTTTTTCAACGCCCCTACATCTAGTATGCTCAGTAACTGTTCGCGTACCCTTGAAAGTCATTCCAACCTCCCCTTACCCCCTTTACCTCCTGAACCAATCTATCTTCTTATTTCATGAATGGAATGAGCTCATAAACACGTCAACGGATTGTTTTTTTTAAAAAACATTTTAAGCCTTTGATTTTAATACGGTTCCATTTAATTTACAATAATTTCTATCAATTTATTAACCTGATGATCTTAAGTTCTCACATTGGCCGCATTATATAGAAACTATTTAGCTGTGTTTTTGGTTTCAAGATAACGAAACGTCAATACGGAACTCCCATTTCTAAAATAGATTTCAAGAGTAGGCCAGCTGGTTCTCATTAAAAAGATCTTTCAGTGTTTCAATGCCTATTCATTAAGGAAGGGTTTAAGCTATATAACGTCGATTTACGACCGATAGAAGCGTCATATCAATGAGATTTTTTGGGAAAACGAGGAAAATTTACTCCTTTTAGAAGCATCCGTTGCGAACATAAATCACTATAGTTACACAACAATCCTAATTAACAGAATTTTTTGTAAACTCTCTAAATAAATGTGCAGCATTTTTAATTAACATTAAGTAGCAGCCCATTAACGTCCCACTGTTGGCAATAGGCCTCCTCACTTATATGAGAGATGGGTTTTTACACCTTCTTTTATACCACAACGTTCTTTTATCACACTATTTCTTACTCTGTCACTCAGTTTTAATCTGTTACTTCTCAACGCTCTCATCTCTACCGCATTTATTTTACTTTTGTGATTCTTCTGCCATACCCAACTTTCACTACCATACATAAGTGTTGGCACCAACACTCCAGCATGCACCACTGCCAGTGCCCTTTGAGACACCATCTGGCTATTCATAAAAGCATGCAGAGCACCATTTACCATATTCCCTGCATTCNAACAAAAAAATGTTCTACGATATTATAGAAGGTATTAATATCTATAAAAAAGTCCACGACACCATATATCCAACTACTGTACTTATGGAACTATAGTTTGTGGCATTTTAAAAGGTAATAAATGTGCCGACAATAATCAAAATATTATTTTGTATCTTTATATTAATCCTTATCCTATTAAATATTTTATTAAAGACTGTTTCAATATTAAAAATGTCAATCTAAATAAAATAATGTTTGCCGAGACGATATGAATTCTTTGCAAAGTAAAATCTGTATATTGATTAGATTATGAATTTAATGTATCTAATAATCTGAAAGGAAGTAATTAAAAACTAAGTGAAATTAAACTTTCCACTGCCACGAGACCGTCATCTACGCGGGTGAAACCAAGGTAAGGTAAGGTAAGTAGCAGTCCATTAACGTCCCACAACTGGGCACAGGCCTCCTCACTCCGAGGAGCGAGGGTTTTTAGAGCATAGACCCACCACGCTGCTCCAGTGCGGATTGGCAGGCATAGTACACAAGTGCACTCTCTATTCCTTCACTCTCATAGTCCGATGTGACGGGAATCTGACACGACCGGAGAGAGATCAGGCGCGGGACCAACGGCTTAACGTGTTCTCCGAGGCACGGGGTTTGATCACACCGCCAATTTCCCAACTTCGGGCAAATATTGAGAAAACCTTAATAGAAAACTCAATATTGATTTTTGAATTGGCCCGACCCAGGACTCGAACCCAGGACCTCATGTCTGTAGTCGAACATACTAACCACTAGACCAATGAGGAGATAAGCAGATATTCATACTCTATTGTAAGAGAGACCACCTTTTTGTACAGAGCCATTACAATGGTTTACTTCTAATGAGGCGTACTGAAATCTGGCAATACATTTGATCCCATATCTCACTCACTGGAAAAATGAGTAAGGCGACAAACTATAAAATATTGAGCCAATCTTCTTTCATATCCTACTCAATGTTAAAAGAGTCACTCTATTGTTAACGTATTTGAAAGAGAACTTTTTACTAGGGGGTATCGAAAAAATTGTTAATTTTAAGCATATTATAAATATAAATTGTTTGATTATGTATAAAAAAGATATCGCGAACAATGGCTACTGCACAATAAATACTCGATAAAAGAATATCTCTAATTTAAATTATTGATTGAGATATATATCACCTTACCTCGTACCTTTCCACTGTCTTTAAATACAGTTCTACTTCAAATTTTGGTAAATAAACGTAAGTAGCTCCTCGGATGAAAGCAGCCAATGTGCTGATGAGGCCCATTGTGTGGTACCACGGTGTGATTGTCAGCGCCTTTAACGGTGGGAGAGGTTGACTAGGCCTATGGAATAAAAGACAAAATGAAATGAAATATTTATTTATTAGGTATAATTTATGCATTTTTTCTGTGACATCCTGACTTCTAAACTAGGAATACCCGTATTTTAGGTGCCAGTGCCTACCCAAACAATGTAAGTAAGTAAGGTAAGTAGCACCCCATTTACGTCCCACTGCTGGGCACAGGCCTCCTCACTCGCATGAGAGAGGGTTTTTAGAGCATAGACCCACCACGCTGCTCCACTGCGGATTGGCAAGCATAGAACACAAGTGCACCCTCTATTCCTTCACTCTCATAGTCCGGTGTGACGGGAATCCGACACGACCGAAGAAAGATCAGGCGCAGGACCGACGGCTTAACGTGCTCTCCAAGGCACGGGGCTGGATCACACCGCCAACTTCCCAACTTCGGGCAGATATTGAGAAACTCTTAATAGAAAACTCAATATTGATTTTTGAATTGGCCTGAGCCAGGACTCGAACCCAGGACCTCATGTCTGTAGTCGAACATGCTAACTATATAATAAACTAAACGTACTCAAAAATAAAATTTCAATTTTAGGTTTTGTGCTAATATAAAAAAAAGAAAAAGTAAAGGTATGCATGACGTGTAAGTGTGCGTGTGTGTGCGCGTGTGTTTGTGTGGGGGGGTGTGTGTATATGTATGAATGTGTGTGTATTTGTATGTTTCGATTTGAGTTTATGGATGCGATGCTTTCACGTAAATAAAAATATGAAAATATTCTAATTATTCTTTAAAAGCTGTTACGTACGGTGACACCTATCTTCAATCTTCAAGCTCCTAATCGTGTGAGAATATAAGAACCCACTGCGAAAGCAGTCAGCTTTCTTTGCAATTTTCAAGTCAAATAGGATTGAAGTCT
This sequence comes from Elymnias hypermnestra, assembly GCA_015832385.1. Lineage (NCBI taxonomy): Eukaryota > Metazoa > Arthropoda > Insecta > Lepidoptera > Nymphalidae > Elymnias > Elymnias hypermnestra. The sequence goes on along the minus strand of JACTOM010000924.1, from coordinate 587,736 downwards.
TGATGAGTGAGTGAGTTAGGACCACTAGTCAAAATTAATATATATTACTTACGAAGCCAACGTTAAGACACTAAGATGTGATAGCATAACTCCTTTCGGCAAACCGGTTGTCCCAGATGAATATAGAATAAAAGCAGTATCATTTTGCCCCTCGACTTCAACTGGCACAAAATGTTTAATCTCTACATTTTCAGTGATTCTAAACGTACCGTCATTCTCTCCTTTTTGTTTATTACCCACAATTGCTATATCATTGTAAAGGATGGTTTTTGGTGGTCTCTCGTCACCGTATATAAATATTTTTTTCAAATACGTCAAAGTTTTGTATATTTTCGCGTGTGATTTGTAGGCGAGTGGTGAGAGAAATATGTATTTCGGTTTTGCGATGTTTAAAACATGTTTGAGTTCATCTGAAAGTGAAAAATTCGAGTATTAATGTTTTTGTGGCGTTTTCACAGAAAAAGCACTCAATCGTAACAGTAATTAGCCATCTTCCACGAGTCCAGAGTCAGATAAGTTAAGATAAGTAGGACAAATTGAACCGGAGACATATTAATTATTACGCCTACGAGGCCGTCTAAGTCTCAATATAATAAGAAATTATCTTTTGTAAAGTTACTTATTAAAAAATTCATTTTATAGTTATTTATAGTTTAGAGTTTTTTTTTTGGTTATTTTTTTGCCAAGTATTATGCATAATTCTTATTAAAGTACTTCACATATGCCTACTATCCTCAATGATTTTATTAATGGGCTACTCTTGAGAAATTGATGTGCTATTTCCCGCGGTGTAACCCAGATCATTCAATGTCCCATGGGAATATGAAAATATTAGGTGTGCGAATATTTTTCGTATCGAATCGAATCGAATAGTTCGAAATTACACGAATAATTCGAATAAGCCGAAAAATTCAAATAATTCGAAAATTTTGGAATAATTCGCGAATTAATTCTGGATTTTTGTAATTTCAATCGTGTATCGAAATATTCGACTTACGAATATACTTTACGTGTAAAAATCAATTGACCAGATAATACAATTGCTCATTTTCAATATATGATCCTATCTGTAGTCTCTCCAGAAAATAAATTTAGATGGTAATGTAGGCAAGAGATCCCGTGAGAATTTTCACCAGAAAATGAAAGTCTATCTTCCATTGATGGCGATATTGTATCTGATAAACGAACTTCATTATCACCCGATTGACAGTATCGTATTTATTATTTTTAAACAAAAATTTGTAGCACGTTTTCAAAAGTTGTGGAATACTGTATTTGCTACGATATAATTTCTGTTATTTCATACTCTTTAAAATAAAAAAATATAATAATTGTTCCATTTGTGTGAATATATTTCACGGTTTGAATAAAATTTATGTCGGAGTGCAATAGTCTGTGGAACGCTGGCGCCATCTGTCTGTCGGCGTGAGGCATAGTCAATAGTGACAATCCGGCGCGCGTCTCTCCAGTTCTCAGGTGATGGTCCGCCAGAGCGGTTGACTATTGAAACTGTCGCGTTCCTAGCTATTATTTTTAATATTTTTGGGTAAATCGTTATTAGGAATCTTAAGTGATTAGACATTATAATCTGAGTTAATTAATAAAGTGTTTGATTGCATCAACATTACCCACCAAAGCCCACAATATGGAGATGTAATTATGGATGCCACTAATGACGATGTCGGCGGAGAACCCCTAAGCGACATTTGAAAATTCACAAAAAATTGAATAGTTTACGGATAATTCGAGAACTTTTGAATAATTCGAGTTTCTTAATTACTCGATTCGTGTTTCAAATCGAATATTAACATTCGATTCGCAACAAATAATTCGTAAGTTCGAATTATTCGCACACCCCTGGAAGATATCCATTTTAAGAGATCGCACTTTCTTATAAAACCAGCTTCAGGAACATCGGTTAGATGATTTAAAAGTTTGTAATGAACAATGGAAACAATTTATATTTATTTATATGACGCTTTACTAACTAAAATACAAAGTTTACTTTACTTATTTAAATAGATATTTTAAAAACATTCGATATGACATATATGATAATAAGTCGTATATAGATATCGTTAATATAATTATTACGTTAGAATATATTCACGATGACACGTCAATTAAATACATTGTTTTATCGTAATGTTTATCTAACTGAAGGTCATCTCAGATATTCCGTTTATTTTTTATTCCTATCATGAAACACGCCATGAATGGCAACTCCTTTTTAAAAAAATACGTATTATGAAATCCTATTGTAAACGCAATCTCTATTGTGTTTTTGCCCCCATTATACAACTATGTTATCGACTACGTAACAGTGATAACAGACTATGATTCGAACTAAAACTTATCTTTATTAAAGATAGTTTATTATTGTACAAAGTAGAATTTAATGATAACGTAAATAAATAGTAAACACTGCAAATTAAACGTTTATAATAAAAATATCGCCGGCCCTTGCATATAAAGAGTCAAGTATAAAATCGTAATTTTATAAAACAAAGCCTCATTACTTCCAGATTAAATAAATGCGTAATTTATTGTGCATGCTTCAATTTAAAAACTTAAACTGTTCGGTTAATATGTTATGTTTTTACCAAAAATAAACGTAGCCAAGTTACTCATGATAATATTAACTATCTGCCATTGAAATTCCCATTAAAATCGGTCCAACTCTTTGAAACAGACAGATATAAACACAGAAAATGTAATATTAATTTATTCAATTTAGACAAGTATAATTCATTAACCCTTTTTTATCATAAGTAATGCTTCATATTATTATACTACAATATTTTAATTCGTCGTCGTCGTCGCTTCAACCGATGGACGTCCACTGCTGGACATAGGTCTCACGTAATGACGTCCACAAGGCCCGATCTTGCGCCGCCTGGCTCCAGCGGCTACCGGCGACCCTTTTTATATCATCGGTCCACCTTGTGGGGGGTCTGCCTACACTGCGGCGTCCGGTGCGGGGTCGCCACTCCAGCACCTTCGGCCCCCAACGTCCATCGGTTCTTCGGACTATGTGCCCCGCCCATTGCCACTTCAGGTTCGCGATTCGTAGGGCTATGACGGTGACGATGGTTCTACTACGGATCTCTTTATTTCCAATTCGATTACGTAGAGAATCTCCGAGCATAGCCCTCTCCATCGCACGCTGATTGACTCTGAGCTTCCGCATGAGGCCCTTAGTTAGCGACCACGTCTCAGAACCGTAGGTCATCACTGGCAACACGCACTGTTCGAAGACTTTGGTCTTCAGGCACTGAGGAATATCGGACGAAAATATCTGGCGAATATTTTAATTACTTTCTTTTAATTACTATTCCTCTTGTGATAGTTTGTTATACAAACAGATATTTGTTTTAATTCCTACAATAAATACCACGGAAGAATTTAGAAACGTTTAATAGCAAGGAAATGCTTCACCTTATTGAGTGCCAGGTCCTCATAGCCGGTGTCATCCAGGTCACTAGAGTGTAATGCTAGGAACCTCTAGTGGAATCTCACTAATGGATGAGGAGGGAGGGGTTTTAGTGGGTATTCTGTTATTTGTGAGTCCCACACTCCCGATCGGATAAATTCTTTCATCGGGGTGCATAAAAGCATTTCCCAGCGCAAAAAAATGCGGGGGAGCCAAAGCGGGGCAAAACTTGTACGTACTTAGGTCTTAGATGGATAGAAAGAATACTCATCATTGTACACCACAAACAAGAAACAAGTAACGCAAAGAAATTTAATAGATAATACAAATTAGGCAACCTTATCGGAATATTTGCTATTTCTACCATGTGACCTTAGGGTAAGGAGATTTTGCGAGGTATAAAAGGTGTTGGTGTTCACTGATGCATATGCATCATGTGGTTATACATCCAAATACATATATCTTTAAATACACACTTACCTTTGGTATAACCTATGTTTATAGTCGTAACAATAGCTCCGCAAAAAATAATTCCAATTAGGGAACCCCAAAATTCTCTTCTGTTCTCTGAACTTAAAGCGATAACATCTCCCTTTTTAACGCCTATACGTGTTAACAAGACAGCTACATTAACTGCTTCTTGAATAATCTCGTCATAGGTTAACTCTTCATGAGTAGCTCCATTTATCTGAAAGAAAATTTATATACGTAACCAAGCAGTGACTGTTAAAGGTTATTGTTCGTCTTTTGTCCCTGTACCTTCTGGAGTCTCACAAGGGTCACTTGGGTCCTTTACTATTTAAAATGTGTATTATTGACATCTATTTAAAAAAAACTATTTTTTTTTACTCTATGCTAATAACAATAAAATCTATAAAGTTATAAAAAGTGTAAACGACTGCAATGCCAAGAAAAAAATGTAAATGGCGTAAATATAACTAGAGGTAAAATGGTAGAGGACCTATAAATAAAATAAAATACGTTTGATAAAGAAAAAGAAGGAGAGATTTAAACTTGTTTCAATCTATATCCATAATAGATTTTGAAACCATCCAAACGATATGCCCCAAAGCAACCACATTAGAAATATAAAATTTTAGACTATTAAACTCACTCACTCTTCAAAATTATTCGCGATTGACTTGAAATTCAGCAATGTCACTTCTTTCGTTAAGTAAACTAACCTTTAAAATGTGATATAATATATTATTTTTATTTAAAGGACTATCAGAATCAAATTGAATTTATACGTTAAAATTACGGCAGTTCTTTCGCAACAATCGATCGCATTTTTTCATGTGCTTTATTGATTTATTCATAGTCTAATTGCACATTAAATCCAACCTATCAACCTATATTAAGTAGTTTTTTTTGACCTTTTTTGTGGTGTTCATCTATCTATGTAATTATTTTATGTATGAACAATACTCACTGTATATATAAATTTGAACTATTCAAACCACTCTTACCAGAACAATTCCACTGCTATGTTTTTTGTAATCAATTATTTAAAATATTTTTGTTAAATATAATGTAATCTATTGCATATAACAAATATATTAAAAAAACGCGAACTTTACGCCCGGATTCCCGCCAAAGTCCGTAAAAATATTATAGTGGCGATCAGAAATTGTTAGCTGTCAAAGTCAAATGTCAAAATGAAATTAAATAAAACCAAAACAATAAAAAACAAAAGAATTTTAAATTTATTTTCATTTCTCAACGACGACAAAAACATGAAACGTTTGACATTCTAAACCAAAATAAAACTTCAAATTCTAATCAAATTGATTTCTGAACGTCTTTTTAATTTAATTGCTTTCTAAACGTTGGGACGGACATCGAATGTTCGACAGGTAGAAATAGTTTCTAAGGGAAAGCGAAATGTTGTTGTCACTGCATTTCCTAGTATTTTTATATTATTTTTGTTTACTCAAAAGTCAAGTTGCTCTCGAGTTTTAGCGAGACTAACGAAAACCAATTGATTTTTGTATATATAACATACTTTACGACTTCGCAAGCATAGTTTCTGTTTATCTGAGTTTGGAATAAAGGTAGCCGATTCAGCCATTCCAAATTAAAATTTTGTTCCTTTACAATGCTCTAAATTAGAAGAGGTGAAGTAATTCTTAGTATGCTTCCATATTAGACTGTATCAAGTGAAATAACAGTCAAACGCTAATGTGTCAGCAGTAAAATAAATTGTAGATACATCTTATATATAAAATTCTCATGTCACAGTTTTTGTACCTATACTAAATTTTATGCGTATTTAGAAAGTCTGAGAATCGGCTACTTTTTATTTTTCATACCCCTAAGTGATAAGGGTAGTTCACCCTTAGATTTTTTTTTAATTATTGGACGAAATTTTTTGTTTTTATTTTGTTGTGATACTGCATACAAAAATACATATAACCCTAAATTTTCACTTTTCTATCACCAACCCCTATTTTTTAATAGTGATAATAGTAATTATATGGCAAAACAACGTTTGCTGGGTCAGCTAGTTATTTATAAACATATAATGTCCACACACGTATAAGTGCAAATACTTTATAATCACTGTATGCATAATTGCAAAAATAACAACAAGCTTGTGATTGAAATAAAATGCAACTTACCAGAGCAATTTTGCCGCTGTGCTCTTTTAATTTATTCAATATATGTACACCGTAGTTTAATGTAGCTGATACATTACGGTCAACTGGACCATATACGTATTTGGGATTCCTCAACATGTTTTACGTCCACAGCGAGCGAGTACACAACGCGACTGATTTCTAATTCAGTGTTGCAAGAAGGAGAATTAAAAATCACTACATTTAGCAGCGGAAAATCGGGAGATTATATGATTAGATATGGCAATAGGCATTTTTAATACGTTTCTGTTTAACCTTTTGTTATTTGTTACCGAAAGAAAACGTGTTAATCATGTGTATATTTTCACGACCTCGTAGGCACAATGTAAATAAGTACTCGCTTCGTTCGCAAAGGTCCTGGGTCCAATTCCAAGCAGAACTGTCTGAAATAGTCAGTGGCTGTGGCTAATTACCATCCTACAAGACTTTAATTTGCAGAGTTATAGGGAATAGGCAAGTTCATGTACGGTAATAAGAAATTCTAAGCGGATAAGTCACATTCATTGGACTATCGTATATGTAGTTATTAAATGTAAGTTAAACCAAGAGGCATAGTAATTATACATTTAATTATGCGTTTATAACGCAAATATTAACAATTATTTAATACAATTTTCTATATTTAGTGTTAACCTTTCTTATTTAAACCGTATTAGCCTGGATCCTATTAAATTTGTACATTTAACGAACCTAGAATATATTTATTTAAATATCATTTTAAAGTATAATTATATACAGATTTGTTTTCAGGTTCTGTTACAAAGTAATCTTAAAGGTATTTATAATTTGATATTAATGGTTTTCACAATATTGCAAATTATATAAAAGCAAACATATTAATCACTAAGTTAAATGAGATAATAAATTTTTCATAATAAATTAACAAAAACCTTTAACATCTTTTATTTTTTAATCCAACCGCCATAAAAACAATGAACTCGTTTGTACGTTTATACCCTGGAATAATGTTTATGTATATTTATCTTCCTTGATATTATAAAACTGTACAATTTGTGTATGATTGAATATACTAATCTTACGAACTACTGGTTCGAATTAATGTATCATTCGAAATGTCTATATTGTAATATTATATTATTAGTTATAATCATCTGTCGTTGAATTGAGTCAATTAGTAAATATTATATTATAAAATAGACACACTTGAAGCAGTGCATTGTTGCGAATGTTCACTTGTTTTCCATTATTGAACATTTACAAAATTCACAGTTTACTCTTCTTTGTCTCTGCCATATTCCTCAGTTCTCGTCGTAATATCTTCCCTGTTGGACTCTTTGGTATTTCAGTGACAAATCGCACTCCTCCACGAAGATGTTTCGGATTTGACAGCTACAAGAATAATATTTTACTAGAAATCTGTTTTATGTAATAATTGTGATGCGAGATCGGCATAACTAATACTAAAAAGTTATCACGTGCTGGTGCTAATCGGTCATGCTGGCCTCACAAACCTGCACCAAGTCTTTGGTTGTGAGCCGTAGGCCACCTGCTACGAGTGTGGTGCTCCAGTAGACACAGCGCACCACACGCTGGCTTGATATCCAGCTTGGGGACCTCAGCGTCATCTTCTGACATTGCTGACAAGTATTATAGATACAATGTTTGACAACGAGCGCGCCTAGAATGCTGTTGCTACCTCCTGTGAAACTGTCATTTCGTTGAAGGAGGCACGGCAAAGGTTGAGGGCAATGCAGTCGAGGCCCAGTATCCCAGGAAACGTATTTATCCAACTCCTCCCCCTGTAATGAATTTTTGAGCCGACTTAAATCGGAGGGGCCAGGACGGAACGCCAAAACGATCCCCTGGTCTTTCCATTTAAAAATGACGAAGGCTCCGCTGGGTTTTAGTGGGTATTCCGACACTAACGTCTGCCTCCTAGACAGAGTGCGTTAATGTAATGTTATGTTAGCAGACGGTTCATAGGTCCTAAACCCTGTATAGCAATAGAACCGTGCGTGATAAATGCCACGCTATCAAAATATGCCAGAAAAAGGGAATTGGCAGAATGGCACAATTATAGGGGCCTAAGGCATTCCAAGATGTTCTTGAATGCAGTAAAACCAGGCTTCATGAAAAGTTTTAAAAACTTAAGTAGAAGACAGGTAAGGTATGCAGTGGCAATTGCAACGGGTCACTACAGTACATAGGTTATGTTAAAAACCATGGGCATTGCGGAAGACTCTACTTGCAGAGCCTGCAATGAGGAAGAGGAGACGATAAAGCACCTAATGTGCGAATGCAATGGCTTAGCTAGGACACGAGTTTGCTGGGAGTGACCTATCCGCAACCGGAAGACTTTAACGGCTGCTGCCTAAAGCCTACTCTGAAACTTCTGGAATGGGTTTTTGAGTATATTTAGGGGAGATTAAAGGATGGGGCGCATACAAAAGATCCCCAAATTCGATACACAAGATCCACTAGGGTCAAAGTACATCCACTGCCTCAGTGGGCCCCACCGCGAAATAATAATAATAATGTTATGTTAAATGAGGAAGTGACAAAGTGACTACAGCTGTCTCCCTCCCTTAATCAACGAGGGCACAGGTTGTCTAAAGATTATTAACTTTAAAAGACAGTTGTTTTCTGCGTACATTCAGGAGATTTTTAATTTTGATTTCAATCACGAATGTAACCTTTGGCATTCCTTATAACATTAACTGTCTGCCAGTGAAAGTTTGGTCCAAATCTACCCATCTTTTTCAGAAACATTTCGGTCGACATATTTATATTTTCCCTGGGAAATGCTTTTAGTCACAAATCCCGAGGTATGGGTCAGGATTGTAGGACTCCGCGAGGGAGGAAACCTCGCAATACCCTCTAAAACCCAGCTAGACCCTTTTCATCCACGAGTCAAGCACCAGGTGTTCAACTTTCCCAATCGTCGCTGGTATCTCGGAATCAGTTTAGTTTTTATAGTATTATTACTCACCGTCAGGAGAGAGACTTTATGGTACACCACAAACAATACAGAAAGTATGTACATTAGCTTAAGCATTAGCAGCCTTTTCGTTAAGTTAAATTTTATTACGAAAAAGGGTAAATAAGCCAAAAATATAAGCTCTAACTTTTCAGCAATAATAAATATAGCGTGTTTGTATCTGGTAGTAATGAAGGCAAAAAAAATATCATAAAATAATGTTACCCTTTCAGCGATATATTCCTGTATTTCCTTTTCACAGAGTTCCTCCCCGGGCTGTAATGCAATGAAGGCTAAAGGCACCTCCCCAGCTGTTTGATGGGGAATCCCAACCACACCTGCCTCCCTAATACCCGGATGTTTAAGAAGTACAGCCTCAATTTCAGCAGGAGGTACCTGAAGTAGAAAAAAATCTTATTTGTTTAATTACCATCATAACACCATAGAAATGAAAACAATATTAGTTTGTTTTAATTTATAATATATTGTTAATTGCAGAAGATAAGAGAAGAAAAAATGATACCAGGTATTTTATCAGAAACTGCCTCTGTGGTCTAGTGGCTGTCATATTTGACTACAGACATGAGGTCCTGGATTCGAGTCCCAGGTTGGGTTAATTCAAAAATCAATATTGAGTTTTCTATTAAGTTTTCCTCAATATTTGCAGGAAGGTGGGAAGTTGGCAGTGCGCTCCAGCCCCGTGCTTCGGAGATCACGTTAAGCCGTCGGTCCTGCGCCTGCCCTCTCTCTGGTCGTGTCGAATTCCCGTCACATCGGACTATGAGAGTGAAGGAATCGAGAGTGCACTTGTGTAATATGCCTCCCAATCCGCAGTGGGGCAGCGTGGTGGGTGTATGCTCTAAAAACCCTCTCCCTTATGAGCGAGGAGGCCTGTGCCCAGCAGTGGGACGTTAATGGGCTGCTATTGCTTACTTACTACTTATTTTGAATGTATAATTTGGGAAAAGACTTTTGTAACTTTTAAACACTTTCTACTAAAATAGTTTGGCCTTTTAAGATATTTTTTGTTGTGTATCATACCTTTTAAGTATGTTTAATTAATTTTCTCTTGTATTTTAATTTTAATTTCTCATAAAGTGACAAAGATTAAAAAAAATTATAATTGTTTGCGTAACATAAATATGTACTTCATTTTTTTTCAATTTAAAAAAAATTAGTATATAACATTTATTTCCATAAATTATTGAGAGATAAATTTGAATCTATTTAGTGACATCTCTAGAATGTCTTGTGGGAGTTTATTACCAGTTACTCTTAAATGAGTTGTTAATTTCACGGAGCCCACTAGAATTTATAACAAGTTTGTTTATTTCTTAAGTTATATGAGTTACATTCAATCTTTTTATTAAAAGAGTCAGTATTTTTATGTACGTACAACTAGTTTTCTAATATATACGTACTGAACTGTCATTATGTTATCTGCTTTGAATTTGGTTCTTAGCGACTCTCTTGGACCCATATTATAAATCTCACAAACGGCCCTTTTCTGCAGTACAGATATGGCATATATATCAGCAGCATTACCCCAAACTAGAATACTGTATGACATAATACTGTGAAAATACCTGAAATATACTAATCTAGCAGTTTCAATATCTGTGAGATGATGAATTCTTTTAACGGCGTAAGCCGCAGAGCTGAACCTATTCGATAAATTCGATGGTGGTATTGTCAACAAGATCTAGTTCCTCATTTTTAAGTTTAACAATGGTTTTACTTTGTTTAACATTAGGCAGGGTAAACTTGATACATTTTGTTTTCTTGTCGTTTAAACCTACCTGGTATCCTTTATATTTGATTATTTCTTTCAATCTATCCACGATGTAGAAGGATTTATCTTCATCGTAATAACCTAAATCTCCGGTTTTGAAAAAGCCTTCACTGTCAAAGTCTTCTTTTTTATCTTTGCCTAGGTAGCCCTGCATCAACATGAGACCTTTGATGCAAATCTCTCCTGGTTTATTGGGCCCTAAAACTTCACGTGTTTCAGGATCTACTATCTGTGAAATGATTTTATTATCAATTGATATTACCTGCTCTCAAAATTGTGTATTTATGTATATGAAACAATAATTGCTTCTACTTATATTTGTTATAGACTTTAAAATCATTTGACTGATATGCCCTAAACCAAGAATATTAGAAAGGTAATGCTGAGAAGATTCTAGACTGCTCACTCATTTATTACAAGATGATCATAATTATTGGCTTTAGTTGGTTAGCAAAATTAGCCTTTTTGCAATATAGACGGTCACTAAGAACGTATATCCACATAAACATATGGTATCGGGAATTAAGTGCATAGTTTTTATTAATGCAGTGTGGTCAGTCTAACCTTCACAATGTCTCTCCTATAAAACAGTGAAATGTTAATGGTATCCCACATAACTTTTTCAAAAGTTTAAATTAAATTCTTACAAACAGGATCAATAAATAGGAATTCTTTATATTCCCAATGTAACAGAAACTACACAGCTGCCACCGCAGAAGACAGCTTGTACATACATACATCATCACGCCTCATTCCCATAGAGGTAGGAAGAGACCATGTCCTTCCACTTGCCACGATCCTTGCAATTCTCCTTCCCTTTTTAATTCTCATTAAATCTCATTTACTTTTCATACAACTTCGTCGGCTTAGAGTACTCTTGACCTGGCCTTTATTTAAAACGTCCTGTATTTGGTCCAGGAACGTCCGCCTTGGTCTTCCCCTTCCAACTTTCACATTCACTCTTGGCTAAAAAAAAACCTTTTTGTGAGTCTCCTTTCATTCATTTTCTCTACATGCCCAAACCATCTAAGCTTACCTTTCTCAATTTTAGTCACTACATCTTCTTTTAAGCCACAAGGTTCTCTTATCACTCTTTCTTACTTTTTCACGCAGATTCAATCCACCTATACTTCTCAGCGCTCTCATCTCTAACACATTTATTTTACTTTTGTGATTCTTCTGCCATACCCACCTTTCACTACCATAAATAAGTGTTGGCGACAACACTCCTACATGCACAGCCAATCTGGCCATTTGAGACTCCATATGGCTATTCATATAGGCGTGCAGAACACCATTTATCATATTCCCTACATTCAATCTCTTTTCAATATTACTTTCACATGTTCCGTCTTTTGTAATTTAGATCTCAAGTATACAAATTCTTTCACCTCTTCCACTTGTTCCCCGTCTATCAAAATATTGCCGTTCATATAAATTCACCTATTCAACAATTACAACTTTCGTTTTGTTTACATCACTTTTATTACTTTCCTTTTCAAAGCTTCATTCATAATATTTACCATCTCCTGTCTGATATCTTCTTGGTCATCAGCATAGAGTAAATTTGATGAGTAATTCATTCATTCTTAACCCATTCATACTTTCTTTTAAATCTGTCAAACATTTATCCATGAATAGGTTGAACACCCATGGTGATGCAACACATCCCTGTCGAACACCTCTTTTAATAGGAAACTACCCCGCGTACGCCCCTTTTATTCTGACACAAGCACTAAACTAACAAAAATGATAAATAAGGTTTTTAAATTTTCAGCGACCTCTTCCATATGAATTACCTTGATGACAATATGAGATATAGCATTCCCAACGCTGCCTATCTTGTCTGGGTACATGTTATAAGTGACAGCCAAAGTCGTCTCTGTCATTCCGTAGACTTGCAGCACAGTCTGAGCACTTGGGAATCTGTTTGGAATATTATCTTGGATACTATCTCGGAGAACAAACAGTGTATATTTTAGTATAAAGGTGTGTGTTTATAAAGAGCCGGCTATCGTATACTGTATTTGAAGCTGGATTGCAGATTTAATGCATATTAGTTAAAGGGAAATCTTTTAATGCGTGTTGTTTTGCTAAACGGCGTGTACGAGTATAAGTGATTTTGAAATGATGGAAATTAATATTTCACCTGAAGACTACTACTCCAGCTATGAGGATTTACAGATTTATAGACTAATATTGGCAGATGATGAAAGAACTGAAATATACCGACAATTAATTTTAGAAAATAAAAGTTATTTCAAAGGCAAAACTGTTTTGGATGTTGGTTGTGGAAAATACACTCTTTATATTCTGCTGAAGTTGGTGCTAAAAAAGTTTATGCAGTGGAAGGCACAAATTTAGCAATTCGTTTAGTTCAAGACAATAACTTTGAAGATATTATAGATATAAAATGTAAACAAAAAAAATGTCTAGAAATTATATCTAATATCTCATAAAAATATAAAGATATAAATCGAGCAGCCTTTTTATATCATGTACATCATCTCAGACATCTCAAGGTGCTGGTCGTCCACTAACTCGTGAGTTACTACTATAACTTCCACCAGACGAAAGCGATGTGGACGATGAAATATGCGATGGCAGTGGTGCCACCAGGACATTATATCACACTTTTGATCTAGATTTACTCACTGATGTATTTGAGGAGAACCACCCCCATTTATTGCAGACTAGCAACGCCCCGCTGTGTAACCCAATCAATCAAATACATATCAATTTTTGGCAGTGGAAAATCTATTTAGACGGACTATAGAAAGAAATAAAAAAGACTATAAAGTTAGAAAAGTTTTACCTCACTTAGTTTTTATATATATATAATATAATCAATATACAGATTTTAATTAGAATGTCTGACATTAATCAATTTAAAAATACTCTGCAGGTGTTGAATGAATTTTCTAAATCGGTCCAGTCATTTTTTATTTTTATTTTTAACAATTTATGATAATCAATATAATATACTGTTAAAAATAAAAAAAAAAAATTCAAAACGCTAAACTTTCTTCTTTAATATTAAACAACAGTTTTATTTGTAGAACTTCATTGTCTCAGAACTTCCCTATATACAACATTTGACAGTCTGGAGTTAGATTCGGAATACACTATTTTCTTTGGATTTAGATTGTAAATTCGTTATATCTTTTGAATGGAATGTCCGATTTTAATAATATAAAAAGTATTTTGCAGGTTTTGAAACGGTCTTTAATAGAATATCATTTAATAGAATAAAAATTAGTAGAGGCATGAATAATATGGTTTCATTTTATTAACTTATAAAATGCAAAAAAGTAATTATAGTGGCATAACTATAGTAGTTGGATATATAGTATTAAGGACTTTTTTATAGATATTAATACGTTCTATAATATTGCAGAACATTTATTTGACCTATCTTCAATAGTTTTCGCAGCGCACACGATAACAGAATTTTTGTTATATACCTTGGGGTGCATTTTTGCACTTTTCTTAGGGATTCCTAATTCCTTTTTTTTGACAAAGTAATATAGCCTATTTCGCTAAGTGAAAATGCAGCAATCTAATGGTAATTTTTTTTTTAAATCGGTGCAGTAGTTTTTATGTGAAAACGTAACAAACATACATACAAAAACACAAACGTTTCCTCTTTATAATATTGGTTTGGACAAATAAAAGGCTGAGACGAATCCCTGACGACGATATCTTTAGTTAGTAAATTGTTAGTAGAAAGTAGATTAAATCCATAATGGTACATGTGGGTTTTTGTTAAAAGAATCCTGAGATCATGGAATCTTAAAGATGTTGGATGCTTCGTTGATTTAACTTTCTATGGAAGGAGAATTGTTCCTGGATGATATAAGAGTTGTTATTTCTTTTGTCTTTACAATCTACATAGGTCGAAGATGCTGCTTTGACAGTAGCCGTTGAATGTCTGACAAACACCAATTTTCAGCCGATTTGGTGCCATTTAATAATATTTGTACATGATTAAAATTACCTTTTTTTCACAGCCTTAGCTGTTTCCTCATAAAGCGGAGCGGCAGCGCAGTATATAATTTCCACAGAACTGGTGTTATATTGCAAATTCGATTTACATAATGCTATTAGAGCTGCTGGTACCACGGTTAATTGGGATATCTGAAATTCATATTGAAATTTAAAAAGACATACATTTCACAAGAACTGTTATAGCAAAGAGAACAAAAGTTATTCATTAAAAATATATTTTATATACTTTTTTCATTCAGACATTATTGAAAATGTTCGCCAGCGTATCCCTTTCCTGGCTAATCTCATGAAACCCTAAGGAGTAATTTATACCTGCGAGATTTATTATAATTACACTGGACTGCAATGAAATCCTCCTTTAAAAAATTTTGACATAAATATGACGATTCAAATGTTCTGAATCTATCCCCGTTGGCCGATTTTTTCCATCAAGTCTAGGTTTTTTTCTATGAATTTTTGTAGGTCCGCAGACACGCGAGCTAATGAATGATGAAGCTTTTGATTCGAAGTTGAGCAAAGCAGAAAAAAGAGCTTACGACAAATCATTCGAGAGCTTCTTTCTACTTCTAAAGCTTTAGGATGCAATAGATTTCTTTCCTGAAAATCTTGGAGCCTTATCAGATGAACATGGTGAAAGGTTTCATCAGGATATAATGCAGATTGAAAAACGCTACAATGGAAAATGGTCAGCAACAATGCTCGCTTATTTCTGTTGGACAATTCACCGAGAAACTCCAATAGAGACAATGAAAAGGAAAAAACTAGAAAATAATAAATATTTCTCACCATATAATGAGATAGCTGACCGATATAATTTGTTCATTTTGTGACTATAATTTAGGATTTTTCAATGTCAAAATTTAGACTCTAACATTTATTAATTTCGTTATAATAATTGATGTTTTAATGATATCGTTTGTGCATTAAATAAATATTATATTGGAAATCTACGTGTGGCATATTCATACTCAAATGGCAAAATATTAAGAATTCATGCATAAAAACAAGAAGGAGAAAAATGAAATTTTTTTGCAGACCAGTGTTATCAATATAACATAAAATACACGGCTCGTAACATGACTATAAATTCAAGGGGCTGTCGGGAATATTGAATTTAAGATTGCCACTAATCATGGAAACGACATAAACGATCGGTAAAAAGTGTTTTAAGCTCTCTATATAACATTAGACGGGGCGGACCTTTTTTCGAAAATCACTACAGTATCTTTACAAATCTATGAATGACCCCTACTAAGCATAAGCCTAAGTAAGCATAAGATTGCCCCGTGATATGTAAATTAGATAACTTATATGATAGAGCTCTGTTACTGTCAGTCATTGACAGCCGCTCGTAAATGTTTTGGCTCACAGGAATTCTACAAAATATAGGCGTAAAGGAACATTTTGTAGCTGCATTTTGTTACGTATCTGAAAGCAACGGAGCTTGGAATCCAAAAAGGCCATCAAAATCACTGCATATTAGGTAAACAACTTCATGCTTATTACATTTCGAATGTTGGCTTAACAAATCGGAACTTAGGGCTTATGAAAGAAAAAGGACGCCTAATAAATACCCTTTTTAATCAACAGACAACTTCAAATGTTTCAAGACATTAGGAAACTTAACAATATTAATAATAACAAATTGAATATATAATAGAGATCTATAAAGACATTACCTCGTATTTTTCCACTGTCTTCAAATAAAGTTCGACGTCAAATTTTGGTAGATAAACAAAGGTAACGCCTCTAATGAAACCTGTTAATGTCCCGATAAGACCCATCGTGTGGTACCAAGGTGCGATAGTTAACGTCTTTATCGGTGGAAGAGGTACAGCTGGTCTGCAGGGGAAAATTAAAAATGATATAATTCTTAAAGTTAATTTGCAATGCTTTTTGCAAATTTACACATCAGCCATCTGATAGTGAAATTCACCCCCACAAGGTGGACCGATGATATAACGAGGGTCGCCGGTAGCCGGTGGAGCCAGGCGGCGCAAGATCGGGCCTTGTGGACGTCATTACGTGAGACCTATGTCCAGCAGTGGATGTCCATTGGTTGAAGCGACGACGACGATGCTTTGATGGTTTGGGCATGTAGAGAGAATGAATGAAAGGGGACTGACAAAAAGGATTTATGAGTCAAGAGTGAATGCGAAAGTTGGAAGGGGAAGACCAAGGCGAACGTTCCTGGACCAAATCCAGGACATTTTAAATAACGGCCAGGTCAAGAGTACTCTAAACCGACGAACTTGTATGAAAGGTTTAATGAGAATGAAAGAAGCGAAGGAGATATGCAAGGATCGTGGCAAGTGGAAGGATGTTGTCTCTGCCTACACCTATGGGAATGAGGCGTGATGCTATGTATGTATATATGTAGGTACGTACGAGGCCAACGTCAAGAGACTAAGATGTGATAGCATGACTCCTTTCGGCAAACCCGTTGTCCCAGAGGAATATAGTATAAAAACAGTATCATTTTGTCCTTCGACTTCAGCTGGTGCAAAATCCTCAACTTTAACATTTTCAGTCAAATTAAATGTGTCGTCGCTCCCCTCTTTTTGTGTATCACTACTCACGATTGCTATATCTTTATAGAGAATTGTTTTTGGCGGTCTTTCGTCACCGTATATAATGATTTTTTTCAAATATGTCAAGGACTCGTATATTTTCGCGTGCGATTCGTACGCGAGTGGCGATAGAAATATGTACTTAGGTTTGGGTATGCTTAAAACATGTCTCAGTTCATCTGAAAGTGAAAAAAGTATCATTTAATTATTGTTAAGAGGTAGATTGAATTCCTATATAATGGCACGTAAGAATATGATCTCACACGTTTACCTGGTATATCGTAATTTACCTCTCAGTTGTTTCTGCACGGAATGGTAGTGCAAATTTTTCGTTTTCGCTGATAAAGTGATAACTTATAATGCCTGTCTTAAAATAAAATACTGTTTTTAATCGTTATCTTTTATCCTTTCATAAGGGACATGAAAGTTTTGTAACGTATCTGAATTGTATTAACGGGTACTATGGCAAATATATTATATATGTCGGAGTGCAATAGTCTGTGTAACGCTGGCACCATCTGTCTATCGGCGTGGGGCAGAGTCAATAGTGACAATCCGGCTCGCGTCTCTCGGTAGTTCTCGGGTGACGGTCCACCAGAGCGGTCGACTGTTGAAACTGTCGCGTTCCTAGCTATTATTATTAAGGAGTTTGTATAAATTGATATCGGGAACATTGAGTTATTGAACATTATAATCTGAGTTAATTGATAAAGTGTTTGATTGCACCAACGCCCACAGAATGGAAGTTATGGATGCCATTAATGACGATGTCGGCGGAGACCCCACGCCCCTATGCTTTACATTCCTTTCTCTCTTATTCTCCGACATATATTTTGTCAAAATTTCGAGCTAAGAGTAAAATTGCTCTACCTTACGTCTTATTATTCTAACAAAAAATCAAATTCAATCTACCCTATCTAAATTAATATTATAGAAAGGAAACATTTGTGTTTGTTAAGTTTTCACACAATAACTACTAGACCGATTTTAACTTTTTTTCAGCATTAGAAGGCTGTATTTCCCTGAGCGACACAGGCTATATTACTTTCTCAAAAAAAATAGGGATCCCTAAGAAAAATGCATTAATTTAACTCAAGGTGTGCAATAAAAAATCGGATATAGCTGCGAAAACTTTTGAAGATAGAACAAAAAAATATTATAGAAAGTATTAATCTACAAAAAAGTTCACGATACCAAATGTCCAACTACTGTAGTTATGCCACTATAACTATTTTTTTACATTTTATGTATATGAAAGTGCCGACAATAATCGAACCATATTATTCCTTATCCTATTAAAAGATATTTTCTTAAAGATCGCTTATACATAAGTAAAATACTATTAAAATTATTAAAATCGAACAAACCTTTCAAAACTAACGAATTTAAAATGTCAATTAAAAGAAAATTGCAGCGACCCTTAAAACTGGGCTGGTGAGTTAGCTTAATTCCAAGGATACGAATGATGCCCGTGACGTGGTCATTATGGCAGAGAATCTGGAAGATCTCAATGCAATGCTCGATAAACTCAGCAGAGCTTCTCAACAAGTGGGCCTAAAATGAACACGGATAACACAAAAGTTATGTCCAATATCCATGTTCCGCTCCACCCAGTCATCGTTGAGAACTCAGCACTCGAAATTATAAATGATTACACAAAGTCCAGCTAGGTAGGTCCAATTTCGACAAAGAGGTCAACCGCCGAATCCAACTCGGTTGGGCAGCGTTCGGGAAATTACGGCAGATACTTTCGTCCAATATCCCTCAGTGGTCTCTGACTATGGGCCTCATGCGGAAGCTCAGAGTCACTCAGCGTGCGATAGAGAGGGCTATGCTCGGAGTTTCTCTACGTGATCGAATCAGAAATGAAGAGATCCGTAGCAGAACCGGAGTCACCGACATAGTTCTACCAATCGCGTATCTGAAGTGGCTATGGGCGGGGCACATAGTCCGAAGGACCGATGGGCGTTGGGGGCTAAAGGTGTTGGAGTGGCAACCCCGCACCGGGCGGCGCAGTGTAAGGAAACCCCCACAAGATAGACCGACGACATAAGGAGGGTCGCCGGTAGCCGCTGGACAGGCGACGCAAGATCGGGCCATGTGGACATCATTATGTGAGACCTATGTCAAGCAGTGGACGTCCATCGGTTGAAGAGACGACGACGACAATGATGCCCACCGATATACCTACACAGTTTTTATTTTTATCAAGCTAAAAATTACTTCATTCAAGATTATTTTTAAATTGACTAATGTCAGATGTTCATTTCATTTCATTTCATTTCTACGTAAATGATGTTACGAATTTAAAAATGTATTAGCCAGATTTATATTCGTTGTAGAGTAAAATCTGTGTATTGATTAGATACTGTATGAAATTGTGTATCTAATAATCTGAAAGTAAGTAATTAAAAACTAAGTGAATTAAACCTTTTATGTTAACGAAAATAAATCTATAGACCAACTTAGTAAACTTTCCACAGCCACGAGATCGGCAAATTAAAATGGAATCATTTATTTATGAGTCATTATACTTTATTGTCCAACTTAAGGATAGAAATTTTCAGTACATTTCTCTATAACTAATATGAAACGTACTATGAATAACATCGTATAGTAAATGCAATATTTATTGAAAGTCCTATTACACAATACTTATTACATGATAAGAAAAAATAATTTGCACTAACACTTATCTTTATCAAAGATTGTATGTTTTTTTACGATTTGACGTAAACATAGTAAATAAATAAGAATTACTGCGATTTCAACATATACAAGGTTATTGAAATTTTGCAGTGTTAAACTTTAGTGTATTCTAATATCTTTTGGAGATTTATAAAAAGGGATTTGTTCTACTTAGCAAGAGATCTGGCAGTGATTCCCATGAAAGTTCCAACAACAACAATAGTTTTTCCGACATTTCCAACAAAACCTTGACAAATCATATACATAAAGTTCTTAGATTTACAGATTCTTAGTTTAAGAGGTTGATAAACAACGTGATCTTTACAAATCCTGGGAAGGCATCACTGAATTCTCTTTGCAAATTGTTGTACCTAACTTTTATTTGGAATTTATTGCAATGTCATTGTGCTTTTCGGTTAAGGAAAATATAGCAAGAAAACCTACATATCCAGGTAGTAATTCTAGCAATCAAACATTAGTTTATTAACAAAAATCTAAGCTATGCGACGAGATAGAAATACTTCTAGATAAAACTAAAAATCCGTATAAAGTATACGTGAAAGGCCTAATAAAAGTGGACCTATTAAACTCGTTGTACAGAAAAAAAGACCAAAAAACACCTAACTAAGAGATAAGGTAATAAAGAAGAAGAAACAAAAAAATCAAACATGCGACTTCAAAAAATGATTCAATACTTACCTTTGGTATAACTTATGTTTATAGTCGTAACAATAGCTCCGCAAAAAATTATTCCAATCAGGGAACCCCAAAATTCTCTTCTGTTCTCTGAACTAATAGCCACCACATCTCCCTTTTTAACGCCTATATGTGTAAGCGAGATAGCTACATTAACTGCTTCTTGAATGATTTCATCATATGTTAACTCTTCGAGAGTAGCTCCATTTATCTGAAGAAGAATTTGTACAACACTATTAAGATAAAAGAATGAAAGACAACAAGTCTGCCTCAAACAGAGTCAACTAGAAAGGCAATAACGCAAAGATAGCTGTAGACTCTTAAACCCATACACAATTGTCTTTAAATTCTAGCAAATTTTTCTTATATATTAGCGCAGGACTGGGAATAGCTATTCCATGAATAAAGACCTTCATCAAGCTAAGCTTTAATTGCAAGTAAAGCACATTTAAATCTGAAGTAGATGTTTCTCACAAATTTTTACTAAAACAGTGTTATGTATGTTATAACCTTCAAACTATTCTATAAACCTACGATAAAACACCACACCAGTACAATAGTATATATTTTATAAAAAGACAAGCAACTTGTGAATGAATTAAAATATCTTACCAGAGCAATTTTACCGCTGTGCTCTTTTAATTTATTCAATATATGTACACCGTAATTCAACGTAGCTGATACGTTACGATCAACTGGACCATATACGTATTTGGGATTCTTCAACATGTTTACGTCCACAGCAAGCGAGGACACTATACGACTGATCTACAATTCAGGTTTCTGTACTGGACAATAATTGATAATCACTAAGTTCTCACATCCAATTAAAATTGGGAGATAATATTATTTATGGTCACCTGTCTTCTTGCTTAGTCCGGTATTAAATTTTTCATCATACCTGTATCGATAGATCGTAACTTGTACACGCATGCGTGCTGCGTTTACATGTCAAAACAAATCTTTGTACGCATGTATCAAATTTTACACGCATGCGCGCTGCGTTTACGTGTCAAAATAAATTTTAGAGCCTTCGTTGGGTTCATCTCAGCATTCTGCGGGTTACGGGCCTTGGAGCGGGGTCTAATTGCCAGGATATCTTTCCTCTGGCAATGCCCGGTATTCTTTTTTGCCTCTTTTCATACGGGCTGGATCCCGCCGGCGACGCCAGCGGGTCAGAGTGGACCCGCTGGCGTCGCTGGCTGACCAATTCCGAAGGGGGTTTGTTCCGGGTGTTTTCACTGCTATCGCATCATCTTCGCCGCTATCACCTATGTCAGGTGGTGGTGACAGCAGAAGCTCGCGAGGCAGAGGACACCTAGTGTTTGCCGTTCTTTGGTACTGGGTGGCAATGTCGTGTAGGTGTGTGTGCGGAGAGTTATCCGCCAGGCAGAATATACTCATTGCAAGCTGTTGGACGAATACCTTCACGGTAGGCGTCCTGGTATCACGATGAATAACGTCATTCCTGACGTATCTCGGAGCTCCTACTATCAGACGTAGGCACTTCTTCTGCTGGTTCTGCAGCCTCCTTCTCTGGTATCCTGAGCAGAAGGAGTATCAGGTAGGGGCAGCATACATCAGTCTAGAGGGGACATAGGTTCCATAGGCCTTCAGTTTGGCTTTTACTGTCAGACTTGATGTAAAGAGCGGCCATAGCAGCGACCGGGCCGCCCCAGCCTGGCCCACGGCGCGAGTCACGAATTTTAGAGCGCATGCTTAAAATGTAGTATAAGTCAAAAACATCCTGTGTCATGAATATAGGTTTTTTCATCAAACCTATATCGATTGTTAAGGCCCATATTGTGGAATTTGGTATTTGACTGACAGCTGCGATATTCGCTCTTCCCAGGTATGAGCATTTAGTTATGCCGTTGACACCCTAGGTAGGGCACGGAGGAGAAATTTCGAGTATGCAGCTATACAGCTAAAGTTGGGACATGGGTGGACAGAATCCGCAGATTAGGCCTGTGTCCACACAAGACGAATGCCTTACTCTTTCACGGAATTGCAGACCCAGATGAAGTATCTAGGTCTAATGGCACTGTGGAACTTCTGGGCTCAGCAAGCATGGCAAAGCATGCGCTAGGATGGCTACTACCCAACATGGGAGGACCAGGATCGCCTTGCAGAAGACTATATGCTGGTATAAACGCCAGCATGGCGCTGTACCGTGCACCCATATGGATTTTAGCTCTAAACGCTCCGAATTAAACTTTCTTAACAGTCAGAGAGTGATAGCGATTAGAGCAATACAGTACAGTATCGGACGTCAGCAACTCTTCTGGCGGGCGGTCCTTCTTGGGAGGTGAAAGCGGAAGTTCTCGCAGCTTCTTACCAATCCAGAGAGCTGCGAGAGCCAGGGTCACAGAGCACCACACAGTAAGCATAAAAGAAAGTTCTTGTAATTGTGATTGTTGACTGAAAGGGCATAAAAATAAATAAAAAACACGTCTAGAAAAAATATTTATTTGTAAATGAGTAAATAATAAAAAAATAACAATTATTTGATCCAATGATATTTGGTGGCGACTATCTTTTTTCTTTGTAAGATTTCCTCTGTAAACCACCGAGAACCTTCTATGTTTAAGTATCCCATAATACTCGTATTTTTAAATCTCAAAAACTCCATACCGTATTTAAAAGCATTATCTTAGGACTTAAGATAGACTTCATTTTGATTTGCATTCAAAAATGTTTTTATTTTGTTTTTTTTTTAAACGATGACGCCGTACGTTTAAACTCAATTTCACCAACTTATAAGTATATTTAGGGGCCAGTTGAGGAGATTGTTTCTATACCTAAGAGTCCCTCATGTGATGCGTTTTTTCATTTTCATTTCATATATATGATATACATGAAAATAAAAACATACAAAGAATTAAGCAATTGCAGTTTTCTCACATTCCACTTATCTAAGCATCCTTTTCTAAGACTAGAACAGTTAACCCCACTGCTTTTAGAACCTTATAATAAAATATATATCCCTTTAATCCCAACCCAAATATTAGAGTTTACTTTTCCGTGATTTAACCATCTTCCTCAATTCCCGCCTCAAGATCTTCCCAGTCTGATTCTTTGGTATTTCGCTGATAAACCTAACTCCTCCACGAAGATGTTTTGGATTTGACAACTGCAAGAAGAATTACATATCATTAAATTAAAAAAAAAATGTTTTTGCCTATGTCTGTTGTTGTTGATTTGGAAACTATTTAACCGATATGACCAAAACCCGGCTTATTAGAAAGGCAAGAATGCGAATTCAAATTCAAATTCTAATATTATTTATTCAACTAGGCCTTTGCAACCCTTTCGAATCATCGAATATAAATTTTAAGTCCGATGATGATATTAATGAACGACTTTTTATCGTCTATGTAATCATTAAAATTATTAATAAAATACACACACAACAAAGGGATATACCAAATAAGTTTATATTTAAAATATTACTTAAAATAGAAATAAAAATTAAAAATGTCCAATCAAATCAAATTTAAAAACAAAACGACTTTACAATTAGTATTATGTTTTTATTTATTAAAAGGTACTAAACCCAGCTAACAATTTAAAATTTACAAATGAATAGAATGTAACACAAGTAACAATAACACTGAAAAACAAAACTTAAATTTTATAAGGAAAATTAAATAAAAATAGTAATAATAATGTTAAACAATGTACAAAGCCTCCTCATCATTTTCTAAATTCATTAGAAGTAGACAAATTAGAAAATGCATTTCCTAAATACTGGGATCGAACCCGGGGCTTCAGCTAACAAAGCGAGTACTCGCACCACTGTGCCAACGAGTCCATCAAAAGCATATTTTAATACCTATATGATTGAATAAAAAATATATGATATAACTTTAATATTTTCTAATTACCCTTTCAGCAACGTAGTCTTGAATTTGCTTCTCTGTTAGATCTTCACCAGGTTGTAATGCAACGAATGCTAAAGGTACTTCTCCAGCTGCTGGGTGGGGAACACCCACCACACCTGCCTCCCTTACACCTGGATGTTTCAGAAGAACTGCTTCGATTTCTGCTGGAGGCACCTAAAATGATAGAGAATTTGACGACATCGCTTTCTTCACAAATCAGCATACTACAGAAAAAAATTACGTTCCGGTACAATGTGGTATATCAAATATTAGGAGATTACCTCGTACCAGGTTAGGGGTAAGGAATAATGTGAATAACATATAAATACATAACTGTACAACATCAGGTGAGATCACATTTAAGCGCTATTCTGTCACCAATAAAAAAGTTCTCACTGGTTCAGACAATGAAACTTTCCTATTATATGCAAATCAAATCAAATCAAATCATCATTATACTGTAATTTTAATTTATATTCTTTAGATTAGAGCAATTTAATCACTCCCACTTCGAAGGTCATATTTTTTATATAAATAAATAAATAAAAAGAACTTTATTTACAAAACATGCAAAACTAAAATGTAAATACCTTAAAGTAAGTAATACCTATTTGAACCAAAATGAAAATGTAATATTAGAGTAATTGCATGTAAGCAAAAAGGTCGAGGACTCAGCTATAAGCTGCTTTTCAGTCCACGCCTAGTGCGACTGCTGCCAACACAGGAAACAGTAAATTATGAATAATTGAGATTAAAGTCAAACGTAAAAGATTAAAGAACATATATACATAGCATCACGCCTCATTCCCATAGGGGTAGGCAGAGACAACATCCTTCCACTTGCCACGATGCATTGCATGTCTCCTTCGCTTCTTTCATTCTCATTAAACCTTTCACGCAAGTTCGTCGGTTTAGAGTACTCTTGACCTAACCGTTATTTAAAATGTCCTGAATTTGGTCCAGGAACGTTCGCCTTGGTCTTCCCCTTCCAACTTTCGCATTCACTCTTGACTCATAAATCCTATTTGTCAGTCTCCTTTCATTCATTGTCTCTACATGCCCAAACCATCTAAGCATATCTTTCTCAATTTTAGTCACTACGTCTTCTTTTATACCACAACGTTCTCTTATCACACTATTTCTTACTCTGTCACTCAGTTTTAATCCACTCACGCTTCTCAACGCTCTCATCTCTGGTGGTATTTAAAGAACAAATAACTTAATCACGAACGGTATCATGATATAGATGTCACGTACAAAATATTAAATAATTTGTAAAAGCGAGTTGGTATATTGTAATAATTTGAAAAGCCTTTTCAATTTCTATATTTATTGATTTTGGTATTGATCTAGTGTAATAATCTCTATTGGGTAGTATTTTACTATAGATGTTTTAATCCAGACCTTTCCTGGAGACTATAATAAAGTCTTATATGTTTTCTGCATTAATTTTCAATATTAGTCATAAATCCATGACATGGAGTAGTCATCATGGACTTGTGATTCTATGAGTATGATAAAACGTTAAAATTTCAATCAAGTTTGGGTTAGTTTGTTTAATCCAGAAAAGTTGATTCTGGATCCAGGATCTAAAAATGAAGCTGGATCGAGCTATGGGGATTTATTAATAAGTCGACGTCATCGTAATCTACGAGACAACACAGTAAACAGCTCGCTGGCTAATTGTTACAAGTACTCACTTTTCTAGCAGAGATCCTGTATTCGATTTACGGTAAGGTAAACTACGAGGTTAGTTAACAATAAAGACTTGCCAAGTACCGACGAACGAGCACGAAATTTCTGAGAGAACCCATAAGAGGTATACCAACTCTTTCCAGCTTAGTGCTCTTAGAATAACCATCTTAGACTGTGATGAAGTGTTTTAAGATTATAGAATTATTAATAGTTTACGGACAGTCGCTGAAAACATGAGACGATTATCAATACATAAAAAAAAAACTAAATAACAACATGCTTAATAGAATAACTTATTTAACATGTAACTATTACCCAGTTACTCGCAATTTAATGAGTATTTAGTTGCCATTGCCTGCATAAGTCTTTAAACGCTTTAATTTAGACGCTCTAAAGGGAGGTGGAATATCGTTCCAGCATTTGGAAGCTGCAAAACGGAAACTGCCCTTAAACTTAACCAAGCACGGTCGTGGCACGATCAAGTTTAACATTCTTGATGATCGGTATTCACCTGCCTTAAATTTTAATGTTTCAGGCTTCACACCTTAATAATGAGGATACTTCCAACCCTCACTACCTTTATTTCGGATTAATAAGTAGCCTTTGTCTTTTGGCAAGCTCTAGACTATTTGTGTACCAAATTTCATTTAAATCGGTTCAGCAGTTTTAGTGTGAAAGCACAACAAAGTTTCTTTCGCAATTATAATATTAGTAAGAATATACACATACTTATATCTAGGGTTGGGTTCTTAAACCTTTACGCAAAGGAACACTTATAACTAGATTTTAATTGAATCCTTTTAAAATGAAAACATAATGATATAATGGACAAGACACGAGGTTTTTTCCCACGGATTTAAATTGAAATAGAGTATGTGGTAAAGATATTAAATAAAGGTCAAGAGATACCTGATATCCTTTATATTTGATCAGCTCCTTTAATCTATCTACAATGTAGAAGTATTGATCTTCATCGTAATATCCAATGTCTCCTGTTTTAAAGAAGCCTTCGCTGTCAAAGTCATCCTTTTTATCTTTGCCTATATAGCCTTTCATCAACATAAGGCTTTTAACGCAAATCTCGCCTTCTTGATTTGGCCCTAAAACTTCCCCTGTTTTAGGGTCCACTACCTAAAAAAATTAAATATCAATTGGTATATTATAGTTAATTATTTGAATATAGTTAGATATTACTCCAGCATTTACCAATACACAATTAAGTAGTGATACACACTTACATTCATAATCTAGTCAATATATAGATTTAAATTTACAACGATATGTAATATGTATGTCGGAGAATAAGAGAGAAGGAAAGTATATAGCGTAGTGGCGTAAGGTTCTTCGCCGACAGCATCATTAGTGGCATCCATAATTCCATACTGTGGGCGTTGATGGGTAATGTTGGTGCAATCAAACACTTTATTAATTAACTCAGATTATAATGTTCAATGTTAAATCACCCACACCTCACAACAATGGCGCCAGCGTTCCACAGACATCTGCCCTCCGACCTATATATATATATGTCGGAGTGCAATAGTCTGTAGAACGCTGGCACGTCTGTAGAACGCTGGCGCCATCCCTCTATCGGTGTGGGGCAGAGTCAATAAGTGGCAGTCTCTCGGGTGACGGCCCGCCTGTGCGGTCGACTTTTGAAACTGTCGCGTTCCTAGCTATCATTAGTAATGAGTTTGTGTAAATTGATATCAGGAAAATTAAGTGATTGAACAATATAACTCGAGTTAATTAATAGTGTTTGATTGCACCAACATTACCCACGAACGCGCACAGAATAAGAAATTAAATAATGGATCCAATTAATAACGATGTCGGCGGAGAACCCTACGTTATTTACGACATTAGCAAATTTAACGAGAGAATTCATTAAATCGCTCCAGTAATTTTTAGCTTGATATTTGTAAACTCGTAATATCTTTTGAATGGAATATTCGATTTTAATATTTAAAAAAAGTATTTTGCAGTTATTGATAAAATATAAACTTTAATCGGATAAGGATTAATATGGAGGTGTGAATAATATGGTTTGCTTATTGTCGACGCTTTTATTAACTTTTAAAATGTAAAAAAGAAGTTATAGTGGCTTAAATACAGGAGTTGGACATATGGTATCTTGAACTTTTTTGTAGATATTAATACGTTGTATAATACTGTAGAACATTGTTTTGTTCTATCATCAATAGTTTCCCCAGTGCACGCGATGACAGATTTCTGTGACTATTTTTTTTTACACCTTCGTCGTCGTCGACTCAACCGATGGACGTCCACTGCTGGACAAAGGTCTCTTAATGAATTCCAATGAGCCCGATCTTCTTTACTTGGCTTACATCAATTAAATTTTATTAGGGATCCCTGTTTTTGTTGACAAAGTAATACAGCCTATGTAGATCAGTGAAAATACATAGTTGAAACTTCCTTAGGCGCATCAGGGTAAAATTTTTACGGACGACGTGATTAGCGTTATGAAAATGTGCAGCGATTTTTACACTAACTCGTTTGAAGGTTAGGTAGTTTCAATATTTACAAATAACACTTTAATTTGCCTCTCTTCGTTTAATCATTTAATTAATAATTTGTATAATTCACAAAGCAGCACATGCAGCATTTTTATTTACAATACGTCATTTTCGACACTCCTAATGTTTCAATGATAAAATTCCTAACATATCTTCTTTTTTCCCTCCCTCTAAATCTCGGAAATCTAAAGTTTTAGATTTGTATAAATATAAACAATACCTATTAGTTTACATGCGTTACTATAGACGTTTCATAGGGAAATGTACCTTGACAACAGTATGCGATGTGACATTCCCAACACTGCCAATTTTGTCTGCGTTAAAGTTGATTGTAATAGCCAAAGTGCTTTCTGTCATCCCATAGCCTTGTAACATGGCTTGGACACTTGGAAATCTGTTAGAGAAAATAGAAACACTTCCTATAATAACACTTGTTGTTCTGTATGGTCTCGTACGTGTGTGAGCGCCCGCGCGTGTGTGTGTGTATCTCTGTGTGTGTGTGTGTGTGTGTGAGAGAGAGAGAGAGTGAGTGTGTGTGTGCTTTATATAGAAACAAAACACAAGAGGTTGTAACTGATGTCTTATTGTAGTTAATGTACGAATTCGCACTTTATATATGTTTTTAGTAAAAGATAAAATATCTTTATTCAAGTAGGCCTATTACAGCACTTTTGAATCGTCAAATATCTTTTTTTCTATATATTATTTAAATAAATGACTTATGATAACATAAAAAAACGGCTTCCAATCTAAAGTTACGAGGGTTCGTTCGCGCCCTGATCTGAGAAGAGCCCACAACAAACTCAGTCGAGTGTACGTATTTTTTTTGTCATAATCATTTCAATATATATTTTAAATTTATTCTATATCTTAGGAACTTGTTGTAGCAATACAGTAACCCTTGAATGACTTGTCAATTTTATGTAGCCTACTAGAATTTACGGCAATTTTATTTTTATTTCTTAAGTTAATTGAGGTGCATTCACTTTTTTTCCTAAAAGAGTCAATATTTTTATGGACGTACAGCAAGTTTTCCAATATATACACGCCGTGAACTGTCATTATTATCACTGCTCTGAATTTGTTTCTTAGCGACTCTCTTGGACGCATCATCTGTTCGATAGACCTCTTATATGGGGCCTCCACTGTAGTTTACTATCTAACGTAATGCCTAAGAAAACGGTACTATCAACCAGATCAAATTCCTCATTATTAAGTTTAACAA
The DNA here is from genome assembly GCA_015832385.1 of Elymnias hypermnestra. Lineage (NCBI taxonomy): Eukaryota > Metazoa > Arthropoda > Insecta > Lepidoptera > Nymphalidae > Elymnias > Elymnias hypermnestra. The sequence goes on along the minus strand of JACTOM010000924.1, from coordinate 557,631 downwards.
TGGTTATCACTTGCTTTACGTTTCACGATGTCAATTTAATACATTTTGTTTTTTTTCCCGTTGAGTAATAAGTTGTTTGCTTCAAACCATTGTTACTTTATTGAGCGAGTTGTTTACGTTGTCAAAATCTGGTTGTATCGAGTATCATTCAATACATCTTTTAAAAGTAGTTCCAATACGTCTTTCAGTTATAGATGCCCAAAGACATATATCTGTGTCTCATATCTAGGTATCTATCTCTCTTAAACATTCTTAACTTATTTAGGTTCAACAATGTTGGTTCTTTTTTTTACGCTTTTCTGTTATATTTTGTATTTTAATAATTTACTCTCACTGTTGTAATGCACATGATGTTTCGTTAATCAGGAATGTTGGTTTGTAAAACTTTTTAGCTATAAGCCTTTTGCACTTTGTGTAGTAAAGATTATAAATGTTATTTCTTAATTACCTTTCTCTCACAGCTTTAGCAGTCTCTTCATAAAGCGGTGCAGCACCACAATAAACAAGAAGAACACTACTCGTATTATATTGCAAATTAGATTTGCACAGTGCCACTAAAATCGCTGGTACCACGGTTATTTGGGATATCTAAAATTTAAATGTCTGTGTTAAGTGAAAGTACTGTTTAAGATGAGGTCCGAGTTCCTATCCTTGGACCAGTAAAAGCCATAGGCCATCCTTACGACTTCGAATATGGTTATCTTACACAGTCTAGAACATTGTTTGCCAACGTGGAGTCTACGCCCGACATGGGGCAATTTAAAAGTTATGGGAGGGCAATTCATAATTGGGCAAGGATTGCACTAAATGAATATAAAAAAATCAGTATTAAAATTAATTTTCAATTTCAATTTCAGTTTCAGTTTTCTTTATATGTTTTGACTGCCTCATTGGTCTAGTGGTTAGCACATTCGGCTCGGACATGAGGTTTTGGGTTCGACACCCGGGTCGGGCCAATTGGAAATTAAGATATTCTCAATATTTGCCGAAGTTGGGAAGTCAGCAATGTGCTCCACATCCTTGTCTCGGAGAGCACAAAAATTAAAATATTTGTCCTGCGCCTGATCTCTCTCCGATCCACTCAGATTTCCGTTACATCGGAATATGAGGGAGAAGGAACGCAAGAAGAAAAGAGAGTGCACTTGTGTACTATGCTTACCAACCCGCTGTAAAGCAGCTTAATGGATCTATGCTCCAATAACCCTCTCTCCTACGAGTGACTAGACCAGTGCCCAGCATTACCACGTTGATACGCTGCTACTTACCTTTTCACTGTTTAAGATGGTAAAGTAAAGGTAATTCGATTTACAGGAAATATTTTGTGAAGTAAGTACCATTAACCACACTGTCTCAGCATAATAGGTAGCTAGCTTACTTTTTGTTAAAATTTAATCAGATTTCTGTATTTCGTGTTTGTTTCCTTCATCTGTATGCATACGGGGTGTAAAATCTTACCTCATATTTTTCTATCGTCTTCATATAAAGTTCTACTTCAAATTTATGTAAATAAACAGCAGTTGATCCTCTGGACAATATGCCCAACATACCAACGAGCCCCATTGTGTGGTACCACGGTGTTATAGTTAATCCCTTCAAGAGAGGAACGGGGACACTAGGCCTATAACATAATGAAATATAAACAAAAAGGTATTGTAACTTAAATATATAAGCGTAAGGTTTGTGGCTGGCAATATTTTGCTACCATTAAATCACTAATCGGGGCGTCCGTTTGCGCCTGATGGCTGGCGACAGTCGTGCCACTTGCGACTGTCTTAAATAACAGGCAGAAGCCGTTAGTAAGAACCCTTTGGAGTCGAAGTCAAAACGCCGTGCGTTACGCAACTGACTGATTTTATACCACTTCTGTGCCTCTATTAAAATTTATAGTGATGCCAGCGACGTTCGCGACATCAGGGACCCAACGAGAAGCTGCCTGTTCCAGAGTATGGGTGAGTAGCTTGCTTTTTGTTAGCTACAGGCTTTGTGTAACTTAAGGTAAACTGAACACAACTACTAGGTCTTTCGTATAGCCCGCACTAAGTATGTGATAATTACGTTATATCTGAACTATATAGTAATGCACTGGCTAGAGGTAAAGAATCATTTAGCCCTTAAAAGCTTCAACACTACAACATGTAATAAAGCAAATTTCGTAGTTTGGTAATCAGACACAGCCTAGTGAATACTCCTGTAACTCGAGAACAAAAAAAATATTTTATTTTATATTGTAAATAAAGAAGATCGTGACGTTCTCAACGTTTACAACTAAGTTTTTTTTTCACGCTAAAAATGCCTTGCATCCGTATAAAACCTGAAATCTTATCAAGAATGTAGGGCACGCTGCCTATCCAGAATACCTTCTAAAACCTACCGATACTCTCCCCATTCTTTAGTGGAGCACCAGAGTATCGGTGGAAGCAATCTACCCTGGTATTCTGAAAGATGCCTGATGGGAAACTCGAGAATTAGGCAAGAGAAGCGCAAATCTACGCCTCCTACCTTCCAAAATCCTGTGAGGGTAAAGAGCGTCCTCAGCGTCTCCCCTCTGCCTCCGTGTTCCTCATGACCCCAATCATGACTTCATAAAACCCGAAAACAATATTTCCTAATTTGTCAAACTACAAATACAATTTTTTCAAATCAAATTAAATGTAGCGGCTAATAAAGTTATGGTTCAACTTAAGTGATTTCCGTTGTGAAAGTGAAGAGTACTCACGTACTTTCTTGATCGATTCACTTGAATCACCAATGACTGACTAAAATTGGACTTAGTTATAGTAAGACTGGATTAGTTCTAGTATACTCATAGGTCAGGATACGTACGAGCAAAGAGTCATCACGTTGAGATGTGTCAACATCACTCCTTTCGGAAGTCCAGTTGTCCCAGAAGAATACAGTATGAAAAGAGTATCATTTTGACCCTCTACCTCCACCGGTACAAAATCATCAATGTTAACATTGGCATTGATTTTAAAATCATCTTTCCGTGGATTATTTGATCCTTTTCTACCATCATTACTATTTGCAATTGCAATATCATTATACAAGATTGTCTTTTTCGGCTTGTCGTCACCGTATACAATGATTTTTTTCAAATATGGCAAGGTTTCATAAATTTTCCCATGTGTTTCATATGCCAGGGGCGAGAGGAATATGTACTTCGGTTTCGCAATGCCCATAACATGTCTGAGTTCATCTGGAGATTACATAGGAAATATTTAACGGGTTATTTGATCATTTTATATATAAAACAATAAGAATTTGAACTTTAAGTATGTACATATGAATTTGAATAGAAAACGTGATAAGTATTTTTTCCTTGTACAGTTTGCATATTAAAAGGATAATTATATTTTGCGGATCCATTATACATTTATTTTTCGAATCATCAGTTATGTAACGCGTTTCAAAGGTTATGACTTATCGGTTAGCATATAATTCAAGGTGTAACGAAAATAGAAAAGTAACAATGATATAGCAATAAGCTTTATCTTTATTAAAGATAAGGTATCATTTTACAACTACAAAATTGCAAGATAATTCGCGTAAATAAACAAATTTGAAGATTTTATAAAGTCAAACAATTCTTGTATAATTTGATAACATACACGATTGTCACTAATATGGAAAAGGTTTGCTCATCTATACTAATACGGTTAACGCGACAATATCAGAAATTAGAAATGAGAATAGAAGAATAAATTTAATGTAGCATACTCCATTTATTGAAGAAAGCATAGATGATGAAATAATCACATTAAAAAATTCGAAGACGTTCGCCTAGAAGGGGTAATGCTAATAGAAACGCTGCTCGGAATGTGTCTCTTTTGATACCGAACCTCAACTTGGAACAGCGTTGACCTTTTTCTTATATCTGGACATGTATGGAGGACAAAGTCCTATAAGTCTCTAAAAGTCATTGATAGAATATTATATATATCCATTAGGGTTGGCCTTTTATCACATTTTTAATGACAATGCAATTTGCTTTCTTGGTTATGAAATGTAGATAGAGTTACGCGCATCGGCTTCTAACTTATATATGTCTAGGTGTACATGGACCATGTCCTATTTATATACGTTTTATAAATCGGTCTTTAGAAGTATTACATCCTCAATATTTTCTAGGAACTACTGGCACCTTTCGATCCATAAGCCATAACAAAGTCGCGGATTTGAATTCACATGAGTAAAAATAAGCTTACGTGTTTAATTATGCTTTCAAATCCATCATTGTGCTTTTTAGGACTGGGTGCAAAGAAACCCTCGTAACTTTATAAATCGTTCTTTAATATGAACATCAGTCGTACATTGAAATTAGTGTGGAAAGCCCGTATTTGATTGAACCTACTGGACTAAAGAACTTTTGATTTTCAATTTGAATATCTACCCTAAAAACCTGCCGTGAACCCTCTATTATAAAAGAGAAGGCCTGTGCCCAGCTCTGGGATGTGTATAAGCTTTTACTAACCTACTTTTTTGTCGAGGACAAATTCGCGCATTTCAACGAGTATACAATAAATATTAACGTATTAGTTTTTGCTACTGCTTGCTCACCATTGGTATATGCTGTACTTATAGTAGTGGCAATGGCTCCAGAACAAATTATGCCGATTATGGTACTCCAAAACTCTCTCCTGTTCTCTGAACTTAAGGCGATCACATCTCCCTTTTTAACACCTAGACGTGTAAGCGAAACAGCTAGATTAACTGCCTCTTGTGCAATTTCATCGTGAGTTAACTGCTCGTCGGTGTAACCGTTTATCTGAAACATATATTGAGAAACTAAAGAAATGGCCGACTGATTTTTTTTTCAATGATTAAATAACTGGAATTAATTGCGTCATAGATAAGTTGTGTATTGCATAAAAGATTCACGTGAAGTCAAAAAAAACCTTTAAATAAATTAATAAACTCTTTCTTTGAATATACAATGATAAGACTTTATTCTTCTCCTTCTCATTCGTTCATTCTAGAAATAGTGGTGCTTGACAATCAGGTGTTTGATAGTAGCTTCCTTTCTGGAAATATGGCCAAAGAACTTAAAAATTCGCAGCCGGACAAGCGATGAGTTCATGGAGGAATTAGTGCGGAAATCTGTTGAACTTATGCCTAGAAATCGTCACCAACACCACCTCGTCTCCAACATACCTTACATGCATGTAAAATATTGGAAAGACAAGACATGACATGAGTCGAAGCTTGGTATCTTTTTATACGATTAGTATCTATTATAATAAATTGATTATCACAGGGCTTGTTAGCATATCAGAATTATTTGGAATAGAACAAAGGACATAAAACTTTGGGGTAATGCTGCTAATATAAATGCAATATTTGTACTATAGAAAAAAAGGCAGTTCGTGCGATTTACAACACGGATATAAGAAAGTCACTTAGAAAGAAATTTAAAGCATTTAATAGTGAAAGTTCACTTCGTATAGATATTACAAAACTTGACAGACTCTTTTACGAAGAAAAATGAATACACATCATATAATTTAAGAACTAAAGTAAGATTATAAATTGTAGTTGTCAGCATAAAATTAACAAGTCATTCAAGTCACGTAATAAATTTAAATCCTTTAATAAAAGAAAACAAATTGAGATATCGTTCTATAATTTGAAGCACTACCTCCAAGATAGAAAAGCGTGGGAGTGAATTAATTACTCTAATCTAAATTAAATAAATTATATTGTAAGGAGCCCTCATAACTTTAGATTGCAAGACGTTCTGTAATATCATCAACAGTCAAATAATAGGGGAAAAAGCTATATTTAACGATACCAAAGTGCCTACGTCAATAAAACATTTTTGAACTTGAATAATCACAAAATTACTTAAAATATATAAAAAATTACGCAGGTAATTCCTTTTTCTAAAGTTGTAATACTAAACATCGGCATACATAGTGTGAGATCAAGAACATGTTATTAACGTATATCAAGGACACACAAATGACATAACAACAAACGTCGCAGATATTTATTAAAACAAGATTAACAATTTAACTTACCAATGCAACATTGCCGCTATGTTCTTGTAGTTTTTTCAATATAAACTCACCAAAATTCAATGTAGCAAACACGGAACGATCCACAGGACCGTATACGTATTTCGGATTCCGTAACATTTTTTCACGTGCGTATCGAGCAATAACTAAACACGACTGATTTATTAAGAAGACATATAATTCGGCAATGTATTTGGTATCTTTGTCTTATTGGGTTTGCCACAAGATACTAGTTGAAGCGTTTTTTTAAATGTAAAGTTCTTTAGGATCGCTGTGCACTTTAACTAGTGGGTATTAACGCTCGTTAAAAGTCTGCTCTCTTCAATTAAAGGAGCGAGAAAGTTATATACAACCTGCCACTGCTATATTTTTTTTCGCAGTTTCATATGAGATTTCTGACAATACATCATTGGCAATAATTTGTATAAAACAATATTAATATATTATATAAAGTAGCAGCCATTTAACGTCCCACTGCTGGGCACAGGCCTCCTCACTCCGAGGAGCGAGGGTTTTTAGAGCATAGACCCACCGCGCTGCTCCACAGCGGACTGGCAGGCCATAACATATTAGTATATAATAAGACATGACAGACATGAGGTCCTGGGTTTGAGTCCCGGGTCGGGCCAATTTAAAAATCAATATTGAGTTTTCTATTAAGATTTTCTCAATATTTGCCCGAAGTTGGGAAGTTGGCGGTGTGATCCACCCCCGTGCCTCGGAGAGCACGTTAAGCCGTCGGTCCTGCGCCTGATCTCTCTCCGGTCGTGTCGGATTCCCGTCACATCGGACTATGAGAGTGAAGGAATAGA
>JACTOM010000924.1:462207-550443 GCA_015832385.1 Elymnias hypermnestra | reverse complement strand
TAAAACTATTGTTAACATTGACTAGGTTAATTTGGCAATAACTTAAATAATTTTCAATTTGACTATTATTTCTCATACCCCAACGAATACCTGTTTTTTCAACATGGATATCGCCAGCTGAAAGAGCCTGTGCCACTTCACTGAAGTTGCATGTCACGCGCAATGGAAAATGATCAGACCATGAGACGTCATACATAACATTTACGTTCAGTATGGTGTCCCACGCTGCTTCTGTTGCTATACAGTGGTCTAGCCACCGGCGACTTCCATGTGCCTCACTTATAAATGTGAATGTATCAGATGTAATACCCAACTTTAAGACATCGGCCCATATCCATTGCTGCTCTTCGCAGAAATTTTTTAACTCCGAACCGAAACAAGCATCCGGGTGTGCATTAAAATCACCCAGGACATACACTGCTGCAATCTCACTTTCCTCTGCGACAGTGGTTATCCTTGCTAGACAATTTGTAAAGTCAGGGAGGTTATTTATGTCATCCGTTGGCATATATACATTAAAAACTAAAAAAGACCTTAAATTAATCGTGATACGAATAGCCATAATTCTGTCCGTACAACAATTTATCACCGACACATCAGAAAATTTATTTTTGTTCCACATAATAGCTAAACCACCATAGGGCCACCCACGTAATATACCATTTGACAAATCTATCGACGAAATGGCAGCGCAAGTAAAGTTATCATCTATACTGTTTACATAGTCTAAATCATGGGGCAGTAGCCACGTTTCCTGTAAGACTAAGATATCAGCCTGCCTTCACAATTCGCGAATACATTGAACTGACCTCTTAATTGATTTACAATTAAAAGTAATAATTTTTGTATCTGTTTCAGATTTACTATTCATATTTGATTTAAAGAGAGACTTCCTTCACATTATTTCTTTCCCGAAATACTCGATACTTAACCCCTTCTGGCCAAAAATCATTATCTAAAAAAATTTCTAATCTATTACTATTATAAATGAAAAATGCCTTTGTTTTTTTAACATGTTTATCTCTCTTACTCTTACTCTTATTTGTATGCCTGCGGGTCGTACCGTACCGAAATACGGGACGCATGCGGCCATTTTAACAAACCCTGGGCTAAAATATAATAAAAAAATCAAAATATTCCTTATTCTAGTAGGCTCAAAAACCACTTTTGAATCTTCATCGTCAGTAATCTACTGCCAATTCTAATAGTTGATTCCACTGAGAAGAAACTCAACGGTTACACCTTTAAACATAGTTTTAGTAGGTTACAATGTGTGTCAACAAGTGTGCCTAAAAATTAACATGGATAAGACGAAAGTTATATCGAATATCCATGTTCCGCTCCTCCCAATCAACAGCGGGAACTCAACACTCGTAATTGTAGACAAGTATACATACCTGGAACACATAGTCCAGCTAGGTAGGTCCAATTTCGAGAAGGAGGTCAATCGCCGAATCCAACTCGGTTGAGCAGCGTTCTAGAAGTTACGCCAGATATTTTCGACCGATATCCCCCAGTGACTGAAGCTCTTAGAACAGTGCGTGTTGCCAGTGATAACCTACGACTCGGAAACATGGTCGCTGACTATGGGCCTCATACGAAAGCTCAGAGTCACTCAGCGCACGATGGAGAGAGTTATTCTCGGAGTTTCACTACGCGATCAAATCAGAAATGAGGAGATCCGTAACACAAACAATGTCACCGATAGCCCTATGAATCGCGAACTTGAAGTGGCAATGGGTGGGGCACATAGTCTGACGGACCGATGGACGTTGGGGCACGAAGGTACTGAAGTGGTGACTCCACACCGGGCGGCGTAGTGGTAGACCCCCCACAAGGTGGACCGAGGACATAAAGAGGGTCGCCGGTAGCCGCTGCAGCCAGGCGGCGCAAGATCGGCATTACGTGAGACCTATGTCCAGCAGTGAAAGTCCATCGGAAGAAGCGACGACGACGACGAATGTGTTTAGCTTTCATGTGCAACAGGAATCAAGTCCAAACATCTTTGTTATGTTTATACTCACTTCAAAGAGTGGATTTGTTCTAGGTCGTTGTTTATTATATCAGGGGTGGACAAATAACGGCGCATAAGCCTCTACGGTGTGGTCTGCGACCATTAAAATACACTCAACGATAAATATGAAACAATAATAAGTTTTATCTTCTATAAGAAACCGTTGCCGATCCAACTATTAGATCATCGGCTCAAAAGCAAGCTAACGTCAAAAAGGTCCACATAAACTAGGGTTTAATTAGTTATCTGAGATTGCGTACAGTTGCTTAAATCATTACGTGAAAAACCTTAGTCCTTGTTTCAAAATGTATGAAATTCACTAAATTTTAACCGTATTTTGCAATACGATGTCTGCCTGTGTCTAAAAGCATCATTGTACCCTTCGGTGAAGGAGGCAGTGGAACTATAATAGGCCGTATTATATAACCAAGTATCGTATATATCGTTATTTCTTGCCCGAATACTTTTGAACTTCCCCTGGAAACAAGTTTGATAATATAACGTTGTTTGTTATATTAGCTATCATTTGTTATATTTTTATTAACACTATGTGACATAGAATTTCTATGTACAATAAATGCAAATTTTTATATAGAGAACGACTTATCAAAGTGTAATTTCGCTCTAAATATTCCCATTAAAAAAAAATACGATTAAAAGCCAATAATCAAGGACAAAAAGAGTTCTTACTCTTCAATCTAATCTATATTTAAGCTTTAAATATACATATTTTTATGGTACAACGATTATGTGGGTAGTTATCTATAAATGCCGATATAATATAGTCATACCTACGCGTGTGGTTGTTAAGATATCAAATACATAATTATTTCAATGCCCCTTAGTAATAACGTTATCATATTGTTTATCACGTAAAACATGAGTGATTTCAGTACTATTTAATAAGGAATTTTACGTGTTTAGTGTTAGTTAAGTAAACAACTACGTGCTCTGCTCTTTGCCACTTCAGCTTCACAATTCGTAGGACTATATCGGAGACTTTGATTCTTCTACTAGTCTATTCATTTTCGATTTGATCGTTTAGAGATAGTGCGAGCATAGCCTCTAGCTCTCCCTTGCACGCTGAGTGACTTTGATCTTTCGAATGAGGCCCATAGTCAACGACCATGTTTCCGATCCATATGTAATCACTGTTCAAAGTCATTGGTCATCAGACACTAAGGAATATTAGACTCAATATGTGCTCTAAAACAAATACATATTGTTTATCTTTTGGGAAAAATAAAATGGATGAATAACCTCGTGACCTCGTGATAAGTTAGTAAGTTAATTTAGTAGTCTTAAACAGTCTTTCTAACGTGTACGGTTTTGGACGCTTTTGCGGGTGGTTTCAAAGTCTATAACGGACATATATAGAAACAACTTTCTTGTCTTATAAAGTCCTACTTTCGGCCCTAGGTGCGTATTATAGTATTATTTGAAACTTTATTTTATTTAAGTAAAGTGTGGCAGAACAGTAGACGCAACTTACAATTATACATACCCCTGGAGTACCATAAGAAGTTTCACTTCAATGTTTGTAATAGAAATCATACAAAACAATATTTTTTTTGTACAATTAAACCAGCTAGAGTTGACATATTTCATCCAATATTAAGTTAATTCCGTTACCTATAGATATCGGCTTGACAAGGTAAATAACTAGGCATGTGGTTGGATCGTTCGCTGCGATGAAAACACACACCAAAGAGATTGCTCAGACGTCGTTACAATTCCTTAATATTTTAAAAATTTTAACACGAAGCACTTGGGGGATACACCCCATACACTTGAGGCGAGTTAGTCATATCATTTACTATCATATGTAGTAGGTTAGATTGTTTTAACCGCTAAAAGTCCGGCATAACTTGCAACGCCTCCCCGTAGTGTTGCAAGTGTCCACGAGGATTTCCTGACGTTAAAAAAAATGGAAGTTGTTTTTTGATAACGCTGCGAAATATCTTTTGAGATGGATGTAGTACAAAATTAATCGATGAGAATAATCGGAGGCTTTATTAAAACGATACCCATACATGTGATGGAAAGCGAGCTCTGCATTCAACCATTGCATATTCGCTTGACAGGAAAATTTTGGCTTAAAACTAAATCGCTTTAGAATCACGGAATTACAAACTTGTTAGATAAACTATCATATAATTGTGAAACCCAAAATTATTGGATAAGGAAGCGCAAGCCGTTATTAGTAGTAAGTAAGTATCAGCCCATTAACGTCCCACAGCTGGGCACAGGCCTCCTCACTCATATGAGAGAGGGTTTTTAGAGCACAGTCCCATCACGCTGCTCCACTAGGGATTGGCAGGCATAGTACAAAGGTGCAATCTCTATTCCTTCACTCTTATAGTCCGATATGACGGTAATCCGACACAACCGGAGGGAGAGATCAGGCGCAGGACCAACGGCTTAAATAGAAAACTCAATATCCATTGGATTGGATTATCCCGACCCAGGACTCCAAACCAGGACCTCATGTCTGTAGTGGAACATGCTAACCACTAGACCAATGAGGCAGTCAGTTATTAGTAGTAATTCATAATAAATATCGTTTTATTTCCGTACATCGTAGCGATATACTAGAATTACTTTCTTTACAAACCTAGGTAAGTAATGTTAATGTTAGCGATTTTGTAAAAGAGAAATTTTTCAACAATCACGAAGCCTAAAGATAAATACGAAGCACATCAATTAAAAAATCTAGTAGAACAATATTTTGTCGATACATATCCTAATTATTATCAAGTTTTTACAGATGGGTCAAAAGATTGCATGCTTCAGGCGCTGCAATCTTTGATAACTAAAATAGTAGTCATATTAAATTACGATTAGATCACTCCCATTACATAATGATTTCAGAACTCATTGCTATATCTCAAGCCTTAGTTTACATAGAAACTGTTTATTCCAACAATAATGTAGTTTTGATTGATTCTAGAAGTGCCCTGCAAAATTTAGCTAGATGCAGCTCGACTTTTCGAGGCACACCGATAGCCTATAGAACTTCAGGTTCCTGAACTGTGTTTTTGCAATGGATCCCATCTCTTGTGGGTGTTGTAGGAAACGAGACGGTAGGTAGCCTAGCTAAACAAGCCTGTATAGATGGCGAAAGTGCATCTAGATCCAGTTTTTTCAGACATATTTGGGCAAGTCAAAATCGATTGATTTTCTCTTTGGGCCGAGTACTTTGATAAGCGGTCAAGAGAGGAAATTTGGTACAAAACGTTGCAGTCGCAACCGTGGAAATTTTTTTGGTTCGAGAAATGGAATATTAATAGAATAGACCTAATATTAGCAGTAAAGCTTCGTTCCGGACACATTCCCTCAAATAAATTTGCAAATTTTATTAGAAAATCTGAAACTTCCAATTGCTCTACTTGTGGGGTAATTGAAGATATTTATCATGTGTTAAAAGAATGTGTGCTGAACGAATCATTTAGAAGTATTTGTACTCTGCAACTAGGATATGAGTTAGATATAGTCGATTTCATTAGCTTATTAGCACACCCTTACTGTAACAAGTCAAAAATTGCATATAAGTTTAATGTATATTTAATTGTTTAACCAACGAATCGACAAGGTCGCATAGTGACAAAGCTCCTTAAATTAAGAGGGTAAAAAAGATTAATAACTAGATAGAAATTCTTGTAAATGAAATTGAACCTTGACAAATAGTTTTAAAGTACATTTTAAAATATCAAAATAGCAGCAACAGTAACTGATATTCCATAACAGTAAGGGACATCTTTGTTATTTAAAATTTACTTTATATCATTGAGTTAAGATTCAATCTTATATATTGAAGCTGGAAAGCAAATATATAATTTTGGAAAATGGTGCTAATGTCAATCTAATAAGCAACGAAACAAATGTATATACGAGTACGATATCTTCAGAACCAGTGGAACTCCAACCAAACCAAACTCGCTGCTGAGGTTTTAATCGATTATGCTCACCAGCGACATCAGAAGATATCACTGGGTCCCCAACATCTGCTTGTACCCCTCACCTTGCAGGAACCTTTTATGGAATGCATGTGGAGTATAATGCTCAGGTGATCTTCTGGTCTTCCCGCCATAGTTCATAGTTCAAAAACTCTTTATTCACGTAGGCCATAGCAAAATACGGAAGATCTTTTCGTCCAATATCCCTCAATGCCTCAAGACAAAGCTCTTCGAACAGTGCGCGTTACCAGTGATGACCTAACTCTCCGAAACGTGGTCGCTGACTACGAAAGCTCAGAGTTACTAAGCGATGGAGAGGGCTATACTTGAAGTTTCTCTCCGTGATCAAATCAGAAATGAGAGGGATCCGTAGCAGAACCAAAGTCACCGACATAGCCCTTCGCGAACCTGAAGTGACAATGGGCGGGGTACATAGTCCGACGGACCGATGGACGTTGGAGCCCGAGGGCGCTGGAGTGGCTACCTCGCACCGGACGGGGCAGTGTAGGGAGACATTTCGTGAGACCTATGTCCAGTGGACGTCCATCGGTTGAAGCAGCGACGACGACGATGATGACAATTACAGCATCTTTGAATCTTCAAATGTTTCCACTCAATTGAATAATTTATTATACAAGTTGTAAGGAAACCGCTCCCGAAAAAGAAAATAGACGATAGTACTAATGAAAGTTTTGATGGTGGGACTTAAAAAAAAAATCCTGATTAAAGAAAAATCATATCTTTAAGGAGCCAACTGCCGCAAAACGACGTCGACTTAATTCGTTCACTTGCGGTCTCCAAGAAAAAAAAAAGAGTCCATTATCAGATTAAGATCCTTTATATTAGTACGTACGTAAGTGGTAACGCAGTGTTATTAAATAAAACTGGTGGTAAGTAAGTAAAGTAAGTAAGTAGCAGCCCATTAACTTTTGGGCACAGGCCTCCTCACTCCGAGGAGCGAGGGTTTTTAGAGCAAAGACCCACCACGCTGCACAGCGGATTGGCAGGCTATAACATATTAGTATATAATATATAATAATATATTAAATACTATTAATATAAATATTATTACTTTGTGAATATAGAAGAAAGTTGTATTTCATATAATTAATATACATTTATATAGTATTCCCCCATATAGGGATGTCAGAAATGCAATAAAGTATCGATATATATCATGTCGATATATTTTTACGGGCAGTTAAAGTGAATATATTTCGCAACAGCTGGCTAAACGTCGAGGTAACAATATCTGCCATATCCCGCAATGCAGAACTAAATTTAAACAAATTGAGTATGTTTTTCAATCCCAGATTCTTTATAATAAAATTAACTGTAAATTTAAAATATACTCAATGAAGCGGACGGAATTAAAACGATTAATAACACAACTTTTATTTACATTAAATTACAATGAAACGGAACAATTATTAGTAACGGCAATTTAGTATAGGTAAAAAATTGTATTAAATATATATATCCTATACACATACAACTTTCGGCCAGGAAAATTTAAACCAACACATAAACAAAAAAAAACACACACACACTCACACACACACGTGCAAACACATCCATACTCACTAGAGCGCGCGCATTCTTAAATGCACTTTTGTACACTAGATATACATTCGACTACTTTTATAAATTGATCACACTAAACATTCCACCCACAGACATACAAGGACACATCTCACGTTTCACTATCGAGGAGATCGGCGCCTGGAGACCAGGTAGGTGCATAATTCACTCAAATCTGTTCGACACCTAGGTGGATTCCCCCCTTAACTTTCTCCTCCCGCCGTCTCGGCGACAGATTCGACCTGGATTCCTATGGGCCCCGAGTCCACGATAGGGTCACGGCCAGCGTGAACAAATGGAACTAATAATTGCCAAAGATTAAAACCTACAGTTTTCGTGGGAGTAATCTCTACAAGTGAGTCCGTCACGTGTTCTCTGCCTACCCCTATGGAAATGAAGCGTGATGCTATGTACGGAATAAATTTAAATTTTACGCTTCTGATGGACGGTGTTTAAGACCCTTTCGTGACCTGAACCTTAGGCCCTTACCACATAAAACCAAGTTCTATAGAAAATATTACACGACTAAGACTATAAAATTATGGAAAGAGTTACCTCTGAGTATAAGAGAATCTAAATCATTGGACGTATTCAAGAAACAAGTAAAGAATCATTGCCTTTCTCTATGTTATTAGTGACGACGAATAATTGTGCATGTATTGATTTATAATCTATATATTTTACCGATTTTATGTATGTAAACGTACATGTATTAGTATGTAGAATTATTTTTATGCATTTTTATTTTAAATGATCTCCCAAAACCTAAGGTTGTTTATTAAAAACTCAAATAAGCGGTAAGGTGGCCTATTTGTACTGCTCGCTAAGTTTTGTTTCATGTATTACTTGTATAATGTTTGTGGTGTA
The DNA here is from genome assembly GCA_015832385.1 of Elymnias hypermnestra. Classification (NCBI taxonomy): domain Eukaryota; kingdom Metazoa; phylum Arthropoda; class Insecta; order Lepidoptera; family Nymphalidae; genus Elymnias; species Elymnias hypermnestra. The sequence goes on along the minus strand of JACTOM010000924.1, from coordinate 542,025 downwards.
CAATTAAGTATATTCTATCTAACTAAGTTGCGCCAAAGGCTTTCAAGGGGTCTTAAGTAAAGTCACTAACAGCTAAAGGTAAATAAAACAATCTAATGTATATATTGTTAGATTATATTTCATTCATGTACGGTAAAGAGATCACGCTAAGTAGCTGTAGGTATCCTTCTCCCCTTCAGTGCGCTCTAAGTACTCCTTCTCGATTAATATATCGATACATTTCTGTAAATACACATACTTTTATTAAAAATATATATGTAGGTGTCAAAAGTAAAAAATATAAAACATATATTGTATAAAAGCTTGGTAAATGAAACAGACATATATAAGAGACAAAAATGATTACTGTGTATAAAATGGTGCATAAAATGGTTATCCTTTATAAATAAATATATACCATAGCAGAAGTTTTCAACGATCTTCTGTTGAATACATTTTCATAGCATAAAAATTTGATCAATCTCGTAAGCTTTAGCCAACGTTATCAATTTAAGCGCATATAAATATGTTTATGACATTACATTATAAACTTTTATATTAATATGTATGCATTATACATAAATCTGAATCGATTATTAATATTCGATTGTTTTTAATTATTCGTGAAATAGTTTATATAAAAACCTGTTTTATTCAAAAACTAACAGACTTGACCTACCCTCGTAGTATAACGAAATTTAATTTTACAAGGACTGATCCACTAACCTTGATGACGGGAACGCGTGGTTTAAACCGCGAGGAGAGCTGGTTCAACACTTCCACTACGAGGTGTTGGTGTTTCAGGGTTTTGCGAGTCTTCATTATCCTCACTATGGCGGCCTGCGGAATTGTCAGATAATTATTACGCTATGTTATGGAGTAGAAGACGCACTTCATTTTTAAAATATGATTCCTAGAATAGTGCAGGCTTAGAAAGAAAAAGGGCATTCTCGCCCGGTAAATTTTATGGATGAAACAAATTCTCGAATGCAAATATGCTATTCCTCTCCCTACGTATACGATTTATTTCTTATACTGGTATGACAAATTTTACCTTTAGAACTTCGATAAATAAGATGTTACTGGAAGTAAAAATGAATTAGGCTAACTTTTTATCCAATGTAAGAAATAATTGATTATAATGTTAATCTCTGATCAAAAATTAACATAACGAGCATTAGTGTTGTCAGGAAGCGATTGCTTCGCAATAAGTCCTCCTTTGCACATTTAATTGCACAATAAAAATAAATCAATAAATAAGTTATTCTATTCACATTCACTCACGGTTTATCGCCATAATACGCACTCACCTGAATAAGCATTTTGCGATCCTCCTCAATGTGTTTGTGTGTCGCCTCCTGTTCCACCTTCAGCTCGGTCTTCAGCGGGATATTTATGTTAACGCGAAGTTTCTTACTGTAAACAATAAATATTGTATAAAAACTAGCTGTTTCACTCGAGTAGTTAGTGACGTCTAAATCAGTGTTTTACAACGCGGAGCCCACGTCCCACAGGGGGCGGGGGGCAACTTGATTGTTAATAATTGAAAATCGTGGGCAAGAATCGCTCTAAATATAGAAAAATCGATATTAGAATGATTTAGAATTTGTACATCAATTTTTTGTTGTTATGATTGCAATTTCATACTGATTTCTTCTTAAAACTTATTAATGGGGTGCACAAAAATTTTAGAAATGTTTTGGTGGGGGGTAGCCTAAAAAAGGTTGGTAATCACTGATCTACATTGTCAAAAAGAGACAATTCGCTTAATTACAACAGATTAACATCTGTTAAAAGTTAAGTTACAAGACTTCGCGTTCTAAAATGTTCTAAAAGTTAGGCAGTAAGCGGCTCCAAGCAATTGAGATGTGGGTTCTTAGAAAAATGTTTAAGATTTCTTGGAACCAGTTCCGTCTCAAATGGTGAGGTCCTCAAACGAGCGCAAATTAGCCGTATGCTTATGACGACCATAACGCGGAGAAATCTTCAAAGAGGATTCCTATTTGAATGCCCACAGTTGATCCTAGAGGGTATGATGGCTATATGGATATACGGGAGTGCACCAGTCATAACTACGCACATTTAAAAAGAATTGCCCAGGACAGAAGAGTCCGCATACTGACCGACAAACTTCATTTTGAAGAAGGCTACTGGTCTAAGACCATTTCACAATATTCCCTTTCAAGAAGTGAGTTTACTGGTCTAAGTCCACATTTTTAAACTTTATACATCTGTTGGATGATTTGAAATTCTATAAAGCACATATCTTGATATCTCTACTTACTTTTTGTATCCTAAATACAAGCCTACTACAGATGACTCTGTAAGTTCAGATTCATCGTCCTGACATACGAGCAGCTTAGCCTTCAGTAGAATTTGTAAAACCTGCAAACAAAATATATCTAGATTTATCTATGCTATAAATGCGAAAGTGCCCACCTGTTATACCGAACAAATTTTAATTAAAAAATAAAACTAGAATGAGCGCAAAATGAACTTTGATGTTCATTTTTAAAAAATACGTCTGTAACAACTGATATTTGATAACTTACAAATTAACAAATTATAGTTGAAAAAAAATCTTAGGATAAGAATTAAAGTAATGTGTTAAAGCGTTGGATGTTTTCTAAGACATTTTTAAACTAATTCTGCATTTCGTTCCCCTCTTTCTTTTAACCCTATCTATTAATTATCCTATAAAGCTTAAAATGCCAAAATAAAAAATAAAAAATAAAAAAGCTTAAAATCAAAATTGACGTTCTAAACTGTTATAATTTTTTATTAGTTTCACTTGGAAATGCAGAATTACTTTAGAAATGTCACACAAAGCACCCCACGCTTTTATAATGGTGAAATTAGATTTTCTCGCCAATAATTCTTATGTTAACAATTGTTTTTTACTTTTTCGTTTGATTACCTCTAGAAGCGTGTTTTTCATAATAGTATTTAAAAACTATTTGCTACTTTTTGTCTCTACCTCCCCTTGATCGGAATAGTCACCATTAACCGCTTCCCAATAGGAATACGTCGCATTAGAAATAAACCCGGTATATTAGGAGATAATCGTACCTGTATAAGGAAGTCTCCCTTGATCCCTGTGTGTTGCTCTAACTGACGGACTGTCCATGAGGTATTCTCATTGTACTGCAGTAACACTGCCATTTGGAACGTACTCGCTTGTAGAGTATATCTGAAAAATAAACAAATTTACAACTATACAAATATCACTATACAAATTAATACTACTAAGCATAACGTCAAATGTTAATTTTTAAAGTGATTGCACCTCATGTAACATAAGTAATAAAAATAATGTAGCAATGATGATGGCAAAACAAGGATAAGCAACTGTGTTCATTCTGGGTTCTTATCAGAACAGGATGTGAAAATATCCCGGTAACTTAAGATTTTTAGTCTTTCATCAACATCATCATCAGTTGTTCAATTAAAATAACGTGTGAAAAAAATTACATTAAAATTAAAAATGCTGTCAAAGCCTACTTGAACTTTGTACTTAAATGATTTTTTTATCGCGCTTGTGAAAGTCACTTTATGGTAAGTACATGAGTGATTGTAAGTGATGATAATCTAAATAACATAAGCTAATCTAACCTGGCAATTTACCTCCTAGTGTACACAACTAACTTGCTTGGCATGACTTTCCTGTCCAGATTTAGACAACTCAGCATTGCAATAACGGGAAATGACCATTGCCTTTCTACTCGCGATGACTTGATGCGAGTACTTGTGCTATTTCACTAGCGAAGCCAACAAATCTCGTAATAATGCATAATTAATATGGTACCTGTTCTTAAAACAATTGGTGACCAGTTCTCCCTTGCTCATGTTGTATAGCCAGTTCAGTTTCCTACCAGAGTGTTGCGACGAGTAAAATGTTGTGAACCTATGCACTGAACGTTCCAACTGCAACAAAGAAAATATTGAAATGTAACTTTTTAAGGTTACAAAATTCTGCCTAATACAACGTTACACATCTTTGTTAAGAAATTTGCAAGTACATACCTCTGTAGGTAATGACCTACAGAGGTTTGTACTATAACTGCTGGAAAGATAATACTTGGAAACGAAAGACAATAATGAGGATGTGAATAACAGGTCTATAAAAATGTATACCTGAATGCTAAAAACGACGTGCATCTAACACTAAAAGTGAAAGTGATATTGAAAGGAGAGTGCATGCAGGGAATATGGTAAATGGTGCCCTGCGCGCCTTTATGAATAGCCAGATGGTGTCTCAAAGGGCTAGACTGGCTGTGTATGCAGGAGTGTTGGAGCCAACACTTATATATGGTAGTGAAAGTTGGTTATGGCGGAAGAATCACAACAGTAAAATAAATGCGGTAGAGATGAGAGCGTTGAGAAATATGAATGGATTAAAACTGAGTGACAGAGTAAGAAATGGTGTGATAAGATAACGTTGTGGTATAAAATGGTTTGGGCATGTAGAGAGAATGAATGAAAGGAGACCGACAAAAAGGATTTATGAGTCAAGAGTGAATGCGTAAGTTGGAAGGGGAAGACCAAGGCGAACGTTTCTGCATCAAATCCAGGACATTTTAATTAAGGGCCAAGTTAAAAGTACTCTAAATCGACGAACTTGTATGAAGGGTTTAATGAGAATGTAAGAAGCGAAGGTGATAAGTAAGGATCGTGGCAAGTTGAAGGACGTGGTCTCTGCCTACCCTTATGGGAATGGGTGATGTATGTATGTATCTATCTAACACTTTTACGCCGTTTGTTAATAAAAGGTTGCAGATTTATTTTTAAATAAATATATTCTTCTAATAAAATTTGGTCAACTGCTGGAAAGGTGAACATGCTGAAGATACCTGGATTCTCAGGTTAATGTGTTATCGATCCTCTATATATCTCTAGATAAAAAGGTGTAAGCTTCTATTTAAAATTTGCATACCTCTGTAGGCAATTGAAAGCTGGAAGACTGCTGGAAGGGCCAAGATCCTGAGGATAACACCTGGATGCTAAAGTCGATGTGCAGCGGCTGCTCCGAGCTATTCGCCATATGTTTGCGGAAGTTCTCGTTTAAGTCTTTCGATACACCTATGTCCTAGATAATCAGACGTTACATTAGTATAGATGACTTTAAGCGAGCAAGCTACTTGCTTAAAACTGTTGCGTTACTTAAATATATTATATATGCCATCACGTTAAAGGTATATTACCGACACGAATTAACACAATATTATTAAAATTCAATTGAAACCCACGTAATTCTAACATTAAAAAAAACATAACTTCAACAAAACCTTGCTTCAATATTTTTTTTCTGTAATAGTTAATGTAAATACTTTTATAAGTCGTGATATCGTTGGTATCAGAAATATAAGAAAGTAATTTATATATAACTAAAAAAACGTGGTCCAAAAACAGTTCCTGGAATTTACAATTATTTTTTTTATAATTTGTAGCACTACGCACTGTACACTTGTTAGAAATGAGATTCGAATTTTGTAACAATAGCCAGTATTTAAAATGATTCCAGTTTGCTATAAGAATTCTATGTAATACAAAGTCGAATGCTTTTGTCATATCATTGACTTCTAATCATCCACTATTTTCCTGATGTTATATTAGAGAAAATGATATTAATAGATCAAATTCTGGAGATTAGGTATCTTGAACTTAATCTATTTTTAAACTTGCAAAATCAATATGTCGACAAGAAAGGATTTCTATATAATAATATTCTTCATTTTTTTCACTTAATACTAACCTGGAACATCCTTTGTAACTTGCTAGTATATTCAAATCCACACGCTTGCTTTAGCTTTGAGATCATTGAGGCCTGGGAAAAAATAGTTCACTGTAAGGTAAGTAAAATAGTGTAGGAAATCCGTATCTATTGAATTTATCGCCATTGGAAAAGGAGTCAGTTTTTAAAATCACATGACCCTTTTCGCATTATGCCCCTCCTAAAATTTTCGCTTTGGAATATTCCCGGTTTCAGTCTTTGACGGACACGGTAAGAAGCAATATTTTGAAATCAAATGATGTTGTACGGAATCCATAAATAGATTAATTTATTTTAACGGTTACAAAGTTGCCCCGTTACCATCTTAGACTGTATAATCATTTAACATCAAATCATCAAAATTCTTTTAAATAAAAAAATTAAAACTGCGTGCGTACAAAGTACACATGTCAGAAGTGAAACTTTGGCAAACTAATTTTTAAGTCTTGTTTATATTTATACAAATCTAAAATTTTAGATTTCCGAGACCTAGAGGGACGAAAAGAGGAAGATATGTTAAGAATTTAATGAATTTAATTATCTTTGAAATCTTTGAAGTGTCGAAAAGTAATAATTTATTGACATCTCAAACGGCGATCAAAAACTCACCTCAGCGTCATCACTAGCGGACATATGTTGCACGAGCCTCTTGGCGAGCATCTTGCTGTAGAACTTCTGGAATACGTCTTTGTCTTCGATGTACTTGAATACAACCATCTGAGGAAAAGACAGTTGTGTTTACTTTAAAATATTCGTAGAGAGATATTGTAGTGGGTCAGTTGTAATTGGCTGGCTCAATCGTAGTATCACCGTGCATACTCCCAAAGTTAAATAGAAAAATTAAGTTATTAGGTGTTATGGCATGACTGAGTAGATTAGGAGATTGTTATAGGAGGGGTGGAAGAGCTGGTAGATAGAAATGGATAGATAACGCTTTTATTGTACACCACAAGATGTATGCATACAGAAAAAGTCAAATCAGCACAATAAGGCGGGACTTATCACTATGCACTATGCACTCCGATATATATATATATGTCGGAGTGCAATAGTCTGTGGATCGCTGGTTTGTGTGCAATAGTCTGTAGAACGCTGGTGCCATCAGTCTATCGACGTAAGGCAAAGTCGGTCCGCCAGAGCAGTCGACTATTGAAACTGTCGCGTTCCTAGCGATTATTGTTAATGAGTTTGTGGAAATTGATATGCGGAAGATTAAGTGATTGAATATTATAATCTGAGTGAATTAATAAAGTGTTTGATTGCACTAACATTACCCACCAACGCCCACAGTATGGAAAATGAATTATGGATGCCATTAATGACAATGTCGGCGGAGAACCCTACGCCCCTATGCTTTATGCTCCTTCTTTCTTATTCTCCGACATATATATATATATGCACACAAAACTGTTAAAACAGCTGTTTTAATCCTTGGCAGTGTCATTAGTTCCGTAGATATGTATCTCTGACGTGAGTCAATAACAAGTGAAGAACTTTTCTATTCTTTTCTTTTTAATTTTTGTAAATGTGTTTCTTTGAGTTTTTATGTGCAATAAAGTGAAATTAAAAAAAAAACTTGTTGGTTTATGTTAAAAAAAATCATCTACACAGTTATGTATAATATATTATTAATGAAATCCGAGTATGAAGTAGTAAGAAAATTGACACAGTTTACAAGGAAATTTATAAGGCGTTTACAAATATGAATTACGGTGTAATTTTGAGGTAGTAGGGGGAAAACTGTAGATTTTAACATAACTTGAAGTTGTCAAGTTATTATTCTACTTACAACTTGGTTGAGCGTATCTTCTAGTTCAGCTTCTTCTGGATTCTTGCTGGATTTCTTTAGAAGGAGGTCGCAATACTTGGCCAGCAGTTCTGGACTCTTCGATGAGGAGTTAGCTGCTTTTGTCACCGCATTGCCTGATGGGAGATAATTGTGAACTCCTATAATAAACTAGTTGCTTCCTGTGGTGTCATCCGCTAAGTTCCCGACCCCATGACAATATGCAGAAATCCGTATACGTAAATCGCGAGTACTTTTGAAGCTCTTTTAATAAATGAGTGAGTTTAATGATCTCAAATTAATTTTCCCATTATTGCCTAATTTTATGCATATCGGTTAGACAATTTCAGCCTATAAGAGACGTAGATAGAACCAACGTTTCTGTATTATATATACTAGCTGGCCCGCGTTACTTCGTCACTGTACACATAAATATGGGACTTAAAATACCTCTTATTTAACTATCTGTATGAATAAATCAAACTGGGGCTGTTCACATATTACGTAAACAGATTTGTCCCCCTTGTCAGCAAAACTCTTACCCCTCCTCCCATGCTTACGTAAACTTCTTTCAATTATAAATGTATTTTTTAATATTATAAATATAATTTAAAAAAAAATAGATTCATATTACAGATTAGATTTGACTGGTACAGTATACAACAAAGAGGAGGAGACAATAATAGTATAATCTTTACATTAATTTTAAATTTTTTGTAAAAAGTAAAATAAAGTAAATAACTACCAATGACATAATCATGATCTAGACCCACTCACCTACCTCCCATGTTAACCATAATAAGCAAAACAAAGACCCCCCCCCCCCCCCCCCCCCCCCCCCCCCCCCCCCCCCCCCCCCCCCCCCCCCCCCCCCCCCCCCCCCCNCCCCGACCATATTGCTTATGTAATGGGGCTTGAACGGCCCCAATGCGGCTGGACTGATTTGGCTTATTTTGGTTTTTATGGAGGTCCAGGCAAAATTGAAAAGGTTAATATATATTTACCAAAATTCATGAAACAGAGTAAAAACGAAACAACAATTTCGCTTTCTCTTAGAAAATAACCCCACCCGTCAAACTTTGATAGTCCTCCTGTCGTTCCAAACAAATTAATTTTAAAAGATTTTTTTTCCTGTGTTTTTGTTATTTCAACAATTTCTGATCGCAACTATAATATTTACGGACTTTGGCAGAAATCTGAGTCTTAAAGGTCATGTTTTTTTATTACGAATTCTTTTTGTTCTGACTAAATGTTGATATTTTTTTACTACAGGTTATTGATTCTGAGGCGGTACTCAGATTGCCAGGTGAGCTAGTAGATATATAAATTTACATTTGCTTCCATATTATTAAAGGGAATGTTTAAATGTTAAGGAGTTACATACTGTTAATAAATCTGCCGCAGGCTTTGTCGAGTGCAGCGACGAATCCAGAGTCATTCACAAACGCAACCAATACGAGAGCGTTGTACTTCTTGTGCACCTCCAGTATTGTTGAAACGTAGACCTTCGGATCCTGTGCATAGAGATCATACGTGATTAACGTACCAGCTATTCCCTACTAACACCGTAATTCCGAACACCTTATTCTTAAAATAAAGTAGTCCAAGCTAATCCTTAAGAAAAAAGGTCATGCTAGATAGTATGATGCAATGGACGGTGATATAAAGTCGGTGAACTGTTCCGGTTAGACATGGACACGGAGAAGGATGAAAGACTGACTTCGATGATGTAGAGGCAGGTGTAGAAGAGAAAACGTTGGTCCTTATAATATATATTTCAGAGATTAGCCAAAACAAAAGATAGAGAAAAAAATGGATTTTTACCTATTTATTTTCTATATAATTTCATAATTATTCATAAAAATGATATTGAACTATATTAATAAATCTCAATGGAATCAATCTAAACAAAACCAATCCTTGGATCCAGCTTAATATTCATTTTCTAAATAAGTAGACTCAACAAGTCTCACCGTGTGAGCGCAGTCGCCGCATTTGTCTATAGCATGCAGTCCCTGAGCATGGATATGTTGCTCAAGAAGACGCCTTAGTTCCACCAAGCCATTGGGAATGCGAGCTACAAGACTGTACATTCTTCCCAAGTCAGCATTTTTGTCACCATCCAGTAATTTCTGTAAATAAAAATATTTTAGGATACAGGAAAATTTTCTCTCATAAACCCTAGATTTTTAGCGTAGGTTAGAGCCCCTGCTTGCTTTTATTTGCTCAATTTTAACGACCTAGTCCAGCTTGCAGAGGTTCTGGGTTCTATACCCATCACGTCAAATTTAGGAAGCCATAGTTTCGAATTTATCTGAGGCTGGACTACAAAGACCCTAATCAACAAAGAAATACCGCCATATCTGTAAATTTCGTTCTGATGTGATGCTGTGTAGTAAACCATAAGAGGTAAATTAAATCTTACCAGTATCATTAGTTCAGTCAGCAGAAAAAAAACCTTTTCATCAAGGGCTGCCTGGTATATGTGAAAATTGATTTTATTGAATTTACAGTAAATAAAACATTGTATACACTACAGGTGTACACGAATAATGGCGGATCGCGAAACCGAGTGGAAAGAGACGCGACATGGAGACGCTTCGTCACGGCACATTAGCCACTATAGAAGTTTCACATCAATAAATCATTGATCAATTTAATTTATTTATTTATACACTTTATGGTACATTTGTTTCTTATAATATACAATAAAATAAACTTATATATAAGAGAAATAAGTGGTCTTATCAGTGATAAGAAGGTAGGTAATAAAATAAACATAAATACAAATATATAAATATTATTAGAGGCAAAACAACAAACTTATTAAACCAGCAATGCCCCGCGTAGATAACGATCTCGTGGCAGTGGAAAGTATTACGTCGGACTATTGATTTATTTTGGTAACATAAAATTTTTATTTCATTTAGTTTCGGATATCGTCCTTTCAGATTATTAGATACACACATAGATTCATAATCTAATCAATGTACAGATTTTACTTTACAATGAGCAAATTTTAAAATAATTTCTACAGGTTTTGAAAAATTCTTGATTTCAAAGAGGTAATAAAAGAATTTTTAAATCGCTCCAGTAATTTTTAACATGATAAAAATAAAAATAGTATAGGTATCAGTGGATATCATTGGAATATGAGGTAACTCACCAGTCGCATGCCTAGTTTTAAGGGTCGCTACAATTTTCTTTAGATTGACAGTTTTCAATTCGTTAAATTCGTTAACGGAATGTCCGATTTTAATAATTCAAAAAGTATTTTACAAGTATTGAAACAGTCTTAAATTTAATAGACTAAGATAAAGATTAATACAGAGGTATAAAATCTATTTATAAAAAAAATGATGTGCTTATTCTTTCCAATCCAATATTTAGTGACGGAAAACATCGTTAAGAACCCTGCGTAAGCTGGGATCAAATGACAACAAACTCTTATGAGTGAGGAGGCCTGTACCCAGCAATCAATAGTATTGTAATAGATGCTTATTTACCTGTCATGATAGAAATAATTATTTCGTTAGATATATGCTGTCATGAATCGTAATTTAAGTAATGAATTAACAATTGAACAAACTACAGCTTTACGCTATAAGTTAAGAGAAATATTAAAACTTGGTATATAATAGTGCGTGTACACCTATGGTAGTAATTGAAAAAACGGATAAGACTAACCTGGAATTCGGAATGGAATATTTCCAGATGTTTCTCAATAAGCACACGGTCGCAGGTCTTCGCCAGTCGTTCCATGGTCGTTTCGTGCAAGTATACCTGGACGCGCCTCTGCTCCTCCTGTAGTCGCTGTTCCGCCTGCAATTGTAAAAATAAAGAGATCAGAGATTTTTCAAGGTTAAGTTGAATGCATAACAATAAAGCTTCTGTCTCAATGATACCCAAGTCACATCTCATACCTTAATCATGTACTCGGTGACAGGATTGTTCCTCAGGAAATCAGTGCTTTCCCTCGTGTAAAAACGTTCAGTGTCTTCGAGGAATACCATCTCGAAAGTCTCCTTGTAAATGGCAAGGTTTTGTCCACGGGCAGAAGGCTCCTCTTCATTGAGACCCAGTGCTACATAGCAGTTAATTACCTGGAGAATTTTTAGAAATGAAATCTTATTGAGTATATATTTTCAAGATTCTTTTCACATATATGTAGATATTTCATAAACAAATATCTTAAATATTATATCTTATATTTAAGTTTCTGGCACTCTTCTGCTCTATTATTTATTTTAGACAGCTTCTCAACATAAAAATGTTGTCTGTAAAAGATTGCTTGTAGCAATAAGACCGACTTTGCACGCTATAATTATAGTAATAAGTATCTTAGTTTATGTCTTTTTATTTTTATCTTGTGTGCAATATAGTTTTATCTCTCTCTCTCTCTCTCTCTCTCTCTCTTCTTTTTATATTTCATGAGAATTGTAAGAGAGCAGACTGAGTACTCATGCATGACTTTTATATATATTAAAAAATCGCTTTCTCTTAGAACCTCATCCTATCCGTCAAACATTTAATATTCGTACCATCGTTTAGAAATCAATCAAATTTAAAATTCGTTCAGAACTCAAAATTAAATTTAACAGTGAATTTTTTTGCTTTTCTTCTTTTGTTTTTGAATGTCAAACGTTTGATGTGTGTCCCATCATTCAGAAATTAAATTAAACTTATAAGAATCCTTTTTTTATTTCATTTGTTATTGTCAACCAATTTCTGATCACAACATAATAATATTTAACAGACTTTGGTGGTAATCTCTGCGTAACGGTCGCTTTTTTTTGTATACGAATTCTTTTTGGTAAAGTTAGTTAGCTAACTTTTGACAACATATCTAACAAAAGCTGAATGATTCTTTAATTAGCTGTTTTATTTATTGATTCCGCAGGCAGTACGAAGTTTACCGGCTCAGTTAGTTAACAATATTTATAAACAACCATAGTTATATCTATAGTTAATGCTATACTTTATGAATATAGAAGAAAAAAATATTATTATAAAACTTGCCTTGATCAAGTTTTCCCTTCTGTCATATGGTGTTTGAAACACACATGTTTTTTTAATGCATATAGCTTTTAACCCTTATTTGTGAGTTCACCATGTGGTAAGTGGACATGCAATCGAAAATGCGATAACTTGCTAAATGTAATTTACTAGAAACTAGCTGATTCACGCAACTTCATCCGACAAACAGAGAGCAAATTTGAATACCATAAACAGATTATAAATGGACGCTCGCATTGTTTGTAATGTTATATATTCTGTATCAATCCTCTATAAATGGACAATCTAACAGTTACTTATGTTTTTAAAATTCAAACTATAATTTTTAGAGATTAGGGTATTCAAACTTACAAAATCATTGGGCTTTATAATATTTAGATTGCAGACAAAATTTAAAACACTTACGCCAGATACCAGCCTCGTGTTAATGGTCTCCCCGTTTCGTTCCCTCTCGATGAGTTTTAGTACGGCGTTGGTCACTTGTTTGTTCAAACATTTGAACAAATTGTCCCGCCACGTCACTAAAGCTAACTGATATATTTCATAAATGCCCTGTGAACAAACAAAGTTGTTGCTAAAATTTTTGAAGTTATACATCTTTTGGCGCGTCAGGGAAAAATGATTTCTACTGAAGTTAGTCATCATTTTAGTTTTTTAAAACGGGCATTATTTCCAACCATGGGGGAACATATATGGGTAAATAAGAGGATAAGTTACCACTGATTTTAATGTTAATTTCAAAACTTATCGGTTTCCTGCGTGAAGATTGAAATATGTCACATATATCACAAGCCTATTGTAACTCACATGTCTCCAACCAATGGACGGTAATGAAATAGTAAATATCAATATGTATAAGTTGCATGCTAAAATAGGAAAAGGTCCATTTCTTTAATTATGTAGAAATATTTTTTATGATCTTTAAATAAACTAGATAATGCGTTATAATAAAACTTGCAATGTATTTTTTCTATTGTTAGTGTCGTTTTCTACAAACGTAGAAAGGCGAAAGATAATTTCTTTTAATGTCTTGTTACGCCAAAGAAGTATAACTTCTAACGCGTGTACATAAGTACACACACACTTTTTTTTAAATAATAATTAACGATATTTATTTGATGCTTATATACCTCTGCCACACGTACGCCAACTTCTAAGATATTCATTCTAATGAAATGTTATTAAGGGCAGTTTTGGTCTACATTTCTTTGTCCTTATTATCTATGTAACGTTTTTAACTGGATAATGAATAATACGCTATTTTATATAGCTTGGTAATTAGTTTAAAATTTTTTGTGGGTTATCCTTTTGAGATGAATATATTTAGTATCGCTGTCTTTTATTTAACGATCATTTAAGATATACGTTTGCTATTTAAGTTCACAAAAATCTCTATCACTCTCTCTCTCTCTCTCTCTCGCTCTCTCACTCACTCTCTCTCTCTCTCTTTTGCTGATAAATGCATTAAAATCTGTGGAATAGTTTAAAATATTAAAAAAAATAGACAGCGGAAGAGACTTCGTTTTATACTGTGTAAAAAGATTTATCATTTTGCGGTACCTTAAAGATATTTAATTTCATTATAAATATATGCATTTAAAATTAGCACGTGATTTAGATCTCACTCAATGGTAAGTAATGATACAGTCTAAAATGGAAGCGCAATAACTAGGTAAGGAGTTAGGTTCTTTTTATAATAGCTACTAAGCATACATATATCGTAGCTACCAGAAAATTTTGAAAAATTTTGAAAAACTATTTTATAAATTAATCCTGCCGCACAATTACTTGGTCGTTTCGGTTTCTGAAGGTGATTTGAACCAAGCGTTGGTTACCAAGACGCTTTGAACCGAGGTTTGGTTACTTAGATGCTTTAAACCGAGATTTGATTAGAATTCCTTTTACAACTGCAGTGACAAAGTGGTTTATATGTTTTAGTGTACTTACCTTTCTACCCTCTTCGCATTCACGTTTCACCCAATGCCTGTTCAGATACGAACAGATACCGTTGAGGACGCGGGAGGAGAACTGGTACTCCTCCCATTGTTTAGTGTAAAATGCTAATACATCCTCACCCATCAGTTCTGCGCCATTCTGAAATAAAAATCAATTTTTTATAGTAATATTTAAATATGACTAATAATTTGACACAAATTAATGTAAATTAAAGTACAGTTAAAAATATCTCATATATCTTTTACTGTTATAAAATATCAGTTATTGTTATCTTAATTATTATTATCATGTTATCTTAATTTTATTGTTATTTTAAAAAGTTTTATAACAAAATTGTTTTAAATATAAACAAGGTTAACAATTTGTATCAAATTGTTAACCTTGCCATATTTCCTAATATTAATAGCCACACATCGATTTTATTGAAATCAAAAATGCCGTGTTTTTGTCAATATTAGAAATTATTAATTAAATTTTGTTTTTGAATTTAAAATTTACAAAAGAGAATTTATGAAATATACTTATTTTATATTTTATGAAAAGTAGTATATTAAATTATTAATAGACGTGTGGCAAATTAAAATTCCATATGTTAGTCGTTTCATCCGTAAAAATGTTACCCTCATGCACCTAAAGAAGTTTCACTTCAAAAAGTGACACACGACTAAGTTTGTTGTGGGCTCTTCTCGGAACAGGGAGCGAAGGAATTCCTCGTAACTTTAATTCTAAGTCATTCTTTATATCATCATCAGTCGCACATTGAACATTATTACATTGAAAAAACTATATTTGACAATTTAAAACTGCTGTAATATCTATCCTACTTGAATAAAGAATTTTTGTATTGAATGCATATATGCTATACTATATACTACTCAGGCGAAACCGTTTTAGGTCGCTGGTATTGAATACTAGCTGAACCCGCGACTTCGTCTGCGTGGATTTTTTTTTGGTAGCATTTTCATTAATTTAGGTAAATTGTTTTACAAATAAGAAACATACCAGCACTGCTCTTTGAGGGTAGAATTTCCTAAAATTTACTCTTGATAGTTGTCTATGTCAACAAAAAATTCCGAACAAATTTTACATGCCCTAAAAGATATAGTTTGGTGAGATAAGATATAACTGTGAAGTTTGAATTTATTTTAAATGTGAAAATGTGAATTTTTTTAATTAACACCCCCGCAAACCGCCTTGCGGGTGGAATTTTGCAAAATCCGTGCTTAAAATCAAACAAAATCTTAGCTGACCTCTACTCGACAAAAGGAATATTCCTACCAAATTTCAAGACTACGAGATATCGTGATGAGCCAATAGATACTTGGATATCTCTTATATATAGATAAACCAGTAATGTGAAGAAAAATCAGTCTAAGAGACAGATTAGGGAAGATAATGACATACAGAAAGATTTTACGCTAACATACGCAGAGACACACACGAAAATATACAGTCTTATAACTAAGTCTCATGAAATATAACTCGCTAGTAACAATGTAAACAGAAGGAGCATTTTGGTACAAATATAGTCTTACTTTAGTTAAAAGATTAGACCAACCCATTATTTAATAACCCCGTAAGTTTTTGAAATAAATCATTTTTGAATTTTAATAATATAGTAGTTTGTCATAACAAATATAGATATTTAGTTAGTTATATCTGCACATAATAAAAAATAAACAGTGTCCTAAGTGCTACGACACATACCTTGAGTAAATTAATTAAATAAACCCTCAGGAACTCTCGTAGCCTCTTGTACAGTTCGAGTCCAACCAATTGTGCGCCGCCATGCACTTGGGCACCCTGTAAGAGGAAAAATGTACAAATTTTATATTTATACATAATTTGTAAAAGACATACATACAAGCAAAACAATGCAAAATCAAAATATGCTTTATTCAGGTGGGCTCAAAAGTCACTTTTGAATCGTCAGTATTAGTAAGAAATCTACCACATGTTCAGAAAGTTGAATCCGTTTATTTTTGCATTCTGGCATGATGCTGGTAAGAGGCAACTATGACGTTACATTACCTTTTACCAGGTTAACTAGCTACCATCATAGATTATATTACATGTCATTAAGTGTTCTTTTTTCGCTGGGAAATGCATTTACGCACTCCGACTATGGGGTCCCAGCGGGATCATCGTCAACCATGAGTGGGGAGCCAGAGGTTCGTTGAGGCATTTCTCTCTGGCCCATTGGTTGTAGCCGGCTTACAAATTTGCTACAGGGGGAGAAGTTGTATAAACCTCCTCCTCCTGTATCCTACTCCCCTTCGTCGGGGCCGGAGTGCCTCAGCGTCATTCACCCTCTCCCTTTTTCGTGCTTCCTTAAGCGAGATGACAGTCTCGCAAAAAGCAACCGCTCTCCAGTCTTGCTGACTGATGAGTCTTGTACCTATAATACTAGCCAGTGAGAGATGTGAGTGCCGATCAGCGACGTGATAATGAATCGCTCAGAATCCCAGGCAGGACATTCGTGATCGACATTCGGGCACACTCGTGATATCTGGCCGACGGCTCACAGCCAACAGTTTGGTACAGGTATTTGCCGAAGCAACCATGACTGGTAAGCACCTGTACTAATCTGTAGGAGAGCGATCCGTGCTCACTGCCCAGCCACTTATGTCATCAAGTGTGATTACAATCAAACACTGACCTGTTAGTAAAAAAATACACGGTATTAACCTATATAAAACCGATACTATTGTCCCGGTCAATAACCTGTTTTTTGTGTTAATCCAGATCATCAACTATAATGGAGAAATAGTTTAATATTAAGATTTAACATGTGATCCGAAGTCATGAAATTATTTTCTGCAGATGAAAAGGACATTGTGGAAGTATTTTTCGTTTGGACCGGATTCTCATGAGCATTGACGAACCCGGTCAACTTTAGAGCACTTTTTTTGTTTATAATTTCTTTTAGGCCAAGCGATTTGCTTCAAATTATGTTTTTACGAATGTTTTGTAGGACGCAGTTTCCGAGATATCGCCAAAAAGGTGTTTGCACCCCTTTTCCAATATGGCGGCCGGGGGACAAGGGCGGCATCCCTACAAACTCAGGGTTAAGCTTCTAATGACCCTCCCCCCAACACCCACCCACATGTCCCAAAAATAAAATTGACTCATCTTAAAAATGCAATATTAGGTCATTAAATTGTAACATTTCAATGAACTACTACTAGAAACCTTAACAAAAGTATTTGTACTGGAGTGTACAAGAATTATATGTATTGCAATAAATATTTTATTAACGATTGATAATTCAAACGAAAGAGATAACTAATAGTAGGAATTGAAAAATTATGGCGTATATTTTGTGAGTGGTATAAAGTCATGATATTGTATAAAAATCTTCACCTGCTTTCGTCCATAATTGCTGTACGATTTATTGTGGGTCCTCGCCGAAGGTGAGCTGTTATTGTGCACTGAGGTACAATAGTTATAGACATGTCTGCATACGTGGGAGTTAAAAGGATTATTTTGTATTCAAGGTATAACATAAACCAAAATATAATAACATTATATCAAACTTTCTTAGACATTCAAAAAAAGTTGATACAATTAACAAAGAAACTTAATTTGAAATTGAAAAGGATACGTATAAAAGTCCATGTATCTATTCCTGACGATGTGTTCCTTTCTGTACACTTGTTCGATGCCTTCTTGCAGATCGCCCCATATCTGAAAAGAAATGATGTTTTTTACATATTTTTCTACATCTACAGTTTACGAGTGTATCTGTTTTATTATCAATACATTTTAAACGTTTCGCTTGGTCAATATGCGAAATATATTTCACAATGGTATTTTGTGGGAGCGTTACTTTTCATATTTATTTCCATTGCATACAGTGAGTATTCGACTGTAATTTTTCCTAATGGTAAATGATGACACAATGTATTATAACTTTCTAATAATTTGTCTGGCTTTTCCACGTAACGTGGAAACTAGCAATTGCCGAAATCTTACCCCAGGTCAGACCCTGGCGAATTAGAAAATGCGATTCCCTAAATTTGTCCTGCCGGGATTCAAATCGTGGATTTCTTTCTGCTAAGGACGAGAGAATTATAGTCCCGATAGTCCCAAGACATACCGACAAAAAACCTTTCTGATAGTAAGAGTTTCAGACAGACTTTAAGTAAAAAGTCGTGTCTATAATGGCTATTATATTAAGTATTGACATTAGGGAGAAAGTGTTGGAACATAGACCTCAGTACCTCAATAAAGATTGACAAGTTTTTTGTTAACTATAGAAGACTAAGAAAATTTTAAAAAATACTGATGTGCCCAATAATACAACAGTTTTATAATAAACGAGACCTAAAGAAAGCGTGAAACATCGGGCATTACGTAAACAGGTGTTAATTACACAGTGAACGTAATCAACATAGTGGGACAATTAACAGTATTTCTTATACACACTTTATCAACGCTCCGTAGCCTGATGTTGTATATGTATACTTTTGGAATTTCATTCACTTTAAATTGTCACAATTAAATGTAAAAAGAAGAGCTATTAGCCAAATATTACACGAATACGCAGGATAAACTACAATTTAAGTGTGTAATCAGTGTAATCAGTTTAAAAAGATATTGCCATTTTAATGTTTTATCCTGAGGGCCAGTAGTGTAGTGTTGTATTTTCTAAAAATTTACTTCGTGTACATTATACTTAAATTAGGGACTTAGTATTTAGCTTCTATTTGATGTTTGTAACTTGACATATATATATATATATATATATATATATATATATACTGCTCATTGGTCTAGTGGTTAGCATGTTCGACTACAGACATGAGACCATAGGTTCGAGTCCCGGGTCGGGCCAATTCGAAATCGATATTGAGTTTTCTATTAAGATTTTCTCAATATTTGCCCGAAGTTGGGAAAATATTTGGCGGTGTAATCCACCCCCGTGCCACGGAGAGCACCTTAAGCCGTTGTTCCTGCGCTTAATCGCTCTCTGGTCGTGTCGGATTGCCGTCACGTCGGACTACGATAGTGAAGGAATAGAGAGTACACATGTGTACTATGCCTGTCAATCCGCATTGGAGCAGCGTGGTGGGTCTATACTCTAAAAACCTTCTCTCATGAGTGAGGAGGCCTGTGCCCAGCAGTGGGACGTTTATGGGCTGCTACTACTACCCCTATCCCTTAGGGGTATTAAAAATAGATCGTAACCAATTCTCAGACCTACAGAATACGATTATAAAATTTGGTACATATCGGTAAAGCCGTTTCGGAGGAGTACGGTAACTAACATTGTGACAGGGAAATTTTATATAATAGATATAGACTTGTGTTAGTAAACGATTCTTTCAATGCAGTTTTAGCCTAGTTTGCAACCTCATAACATGACAAAGTCGTATGTATAATCAGAAACAAAGAACAGTTACGTAAAATTAACGGTGTACGCGAAATAATCGAGATATACACACGATTGTTACAAAGTAGGCCACCGCGTAAACCAGCACACCAGGTGTGAATTTTGACACTTTGAAAATCATATGAAACTATAGAAATACTAACAACGCCCCGCGGTTTCGCCTGCGTCGATAACGATCTCGTGGCAGAGGAAAGTCTACTAAGTCGCACTATACATTTATGCTATATAATTACAGTAGTTGGACATATGTTATACGTTGGACTTTTTATTTTATTTTATTATTACATATTTTGTATTTATTAGCCTATGAGACAATATATATCTTAATATAGTTATTTGTGTATAATGTGTATGTATTAGGATGTAGCTATTTGTATGTATGTATATGAAAATACACCACCCACTATGTTCTGCTAAAACTGCTCCTGTACCAAAGGTACAGGTAGAAATCGCTACCAAGCGATAAGACCGCCTCTTGTACTCTGCCTTTTTGTTAATAGTTATGTACTTGTTTTGTTTTATAACATTGTGGTGTACAAAAAAGTAATAAAATAAATAAATATGGTATCGCATACTTTTTTGTAGATATTAATACGTTCTATAATATTGTTGAACAGTTTTTTGTTTTATCTTCAATAGTTTTCGCAGAGCACGCAATAACAGATTTTTTATTTCACACCTTGGGTTATATTAATGACTTTTTCTTAAGGATCCCAATGTTTTTTGAGAAAGTATCATAGGTTTGGTCTATCAGTGAAAATGCAGCTATCTAATAATGAAAAAAAAATTATGAAATCGCTCTAGTAGGTTTTTGTGTGAAAACGTTTCATTTATATAACATTACTTTAGATAACGTTTAACCGAATGCTAAAATACACATATAGTTAATTATAGTTGTGTTAAGTTATTGTCTGTAATCTGGAATAATTACAGTTATATATGTATCTCACCAATGAAAGTTTCGAACTGTATTCTAAAAAACAAGGCAGTTTTTTGTTTCTGGCAGGTCATCTGATGGTAAGTGATCAGTCTAAGCTGGCAACGCCTTAAACTGGTAAAAGGTAATATGGTCTCTTATGGTTTCTACACAGCATCATACCGTTACACAAATTATTTGCTTTGCAACACGTCTTTGCTGAAAGATTGGTAACGGTCGTAGCCTCCCACCAATACAGACTCGAAGAAATTATAAAATGCGAGTTCCTAAATCTGCCCTACCGGGAATTAAAACCAGGGTTTCTCTGCTTCCGAAGCGAGTGCTCGCAACATTGTGACAAAGGAGTCGTCAAAACCTACTTTGATTTTATGAAGTTCAACGCATTCAGACAGTATATGTCCCTTGGGCGTTGTCCTCATTACGAGCTCATGTAATATACGATTCCCTGTAGCATTACTTTTGTATAAGATATAAAACGCATGACTATAGTATCTGCAGGATTTATTCAAAAAATTCTAATGATTAAACCATCCAAGTAACTACTTTGTAACATAACCAAGAGGGTCGTTATTGGAACGACCTGGCTTGAAATGAAACGATCTTTATTTGCCAATATGGATCATATAAAGTAAGTAGCAGCCCATTAACGTCCCACTGCTGGGCACAGCCCACCTGACTGATACGAGAGAGGGTTTTTAGAGCATAGACCCACCACGCTGCTCCACTGCGGATTGGCAGGCATAGTACACAAGTGTCCTCTCTGTTCCTTCACTCTCATAGTCCGACGTGACGGCAATCAGACACGACCGGAGAAAGATCAGGCGCAGGACCGACGGCTTAAGGTGCTTAGTTGAGCCATCTGTATCCTGCTGGGTTTACAGCGTGCAAATATTTGTATAGATATAATAACATGCATTTAAATTATATGTCAAATTTTATAACAATTATTATATTATATTATATTAGATTATGATGTAGTCATTACAAATAAAGTTTTTAAAGCTTCGATCTGTTTAATATTAAGTACTAAAAATATTCGGACATGGAATAAAACCATCGAAACAGACATTTTTTAAATGATTGAATGTTTCCGCTAACTTTAAAGACTGGGTAGACCGAGAAGTCCACGTTTCTTTTGTATAATGTGATATTACGCTAAATCTTTGTATCTTCCATGTATTTGTCAAAATACGCCATATGCTTATTTACAAAAATAGTTTACAGACAATATAAAGTTTTGAGATTATAAATGGTCTCAAAAGTAACATACTTTGTAAATTTTTTTCTGTATTATAATCTACTTATTTCTGACTAACGTCCTCAATATAACTATGCCGTAACTTAACAAGGAAACAACGGCTTAGCACTATAAAAGCCTATAAAAAACAAAGCTCTAACAGCAATACCTTCAGATTTCATTAACATTAAAGCAGAAAACCTCACGGACAAAAACGAGTACAGTAATACACGAAGTGGGAGGGCTTAAGGGGTCAATGGCGGACCGTTAATAGAATGATTGCG
Source organism: Elymnias hypermnestra (assembly GCA_015832385.1). Lineage (NCBI taxonomy): Eukaryota > Metazoa > Arthropoda > Insecta > Lepidoptera > Nymphalidae > Elymnias > Elymnias hypermnestra. The sequence continues at coordinate 519,665 of JACTOM010000924.1, read as the reverse complement.
GTTAACGTGTGGGCAGTATGTAAATAACACGCAGTAGAATTAATACTTGTAATTAATATAGATAAATAATGACTTGTGCATCTCAATGTATGATGCCTTACGATATGTTCAAAGTATTTAATTTGGTTTTGCTCTTATTCAAACTGAAATTGCAAATATTTCAAGCCTCGATGGACGAGAAATAAACAATAACTTTATCGTCATCTCAACTACGGAAGGCCCACTGGATATACTCTCTAACATAGCTAAGGATGACGACAATAAGCGTCTGATTGTTCTACGGTTAAAGACAGAATAATTTAGTAGCGTTTGTGAAGATTATATTTTTTTGGATTATCTTCATTTCGACACAATATTGCTTGAAAATATGACACTATTAGTTTCTTATGTTTGGATAGACTGGTGGTAGAATACACTACAACGGAGCCTTTCTTTTATAAAGCAAAAGAACGTCCTTCACAAAGAATTTACAAGAATTCACAAACGGGAATAAAATCTTTTAATATACATAGTATACTTACTAGATATGCTTAATTATTATACGTTAAAACCTAAATAATTACTAATACACTAAGTAAAAGCAATTTTTTTTTTGACATAACTCATTTTCACATTACTAAAACGACTTTGTGGCACCATAGAATTTTATTATTCTATTGGCTGATTTAATAAAATATCATATAAAATTTTGTATTAAAATAAAAGGGCTCTCCTGTAAAATTAGGTTATTGATCTTTCACATCGTTCTCACAATAGTAGATGCAAAACTTAAGGCAGAGTTATTACGCATTAACTAGATTTGGAACGATCGATGTACTGAACCAAAATAGAACGAACCTACCAAAATGCTAAGCCGGAAATCAATAAAGCGGCATTCGTTCCCCTGATGAATGATTTATCGCCCACTTTTCATACGCCATCACATTGACGCAATAGTATGTGCATCTTACGAGTATATACTCCCATAAGATAACAAAAAGAACACCAAAAAAACATTAAAAATGCTATTTCTTTATTCATTTCTACAAGTAAAAAGCTAAATACAAAATTATTTCTACCTAAATCTATAAAAGACTTGAATCCATCCAACCGATGTGCCTGCAACCGGTTTCATTAGAAAGGCAATATTGCATAGATGATTTTAGACCATTCAACTTATTACCTTACTTATTCACGTGACATTCAACTTCTTTTTTCGATGGGAAATGCATTGACACATTATGTAGTCTCGAGGTTGAAACTCTGCGAGGGAGACCCCAAAGCACCCCTTCAAACCTAACAAAACCCTCCTTATCCGTTATTGGGACATCGAGAGGATCCCTCACATTTTCCTGTCTGATGTCCCGCTTGTATCCGTCTGAGGTATCACGAAGGTGGGACGACGTGGGCAAACTTACTTAAAGTGACTCTTTTCGCAAGTTAATAAACTTAGATGTTGTTATTAAGTTGATATTTGACTATTATTTAATTGCCATTTAATATAGATAAATATTTACAAAATAAGGAGAATCAGCATTTTATCTATAACTGGGTTTAGCCTCTTTCTTTTCATAAATACATAGGATTTATAAGGAGTTTGGTATTCCCTCTGTTAACGGTTCCCTTATGGCTTATAGGATAAATAAACATAATAAAGCAACAGAATGTTGCGAAATTTTGAGATTGTACATATATATTTTAATTAATTATTATTATCATCATTCTCCTATACATATGTTATTAAATTGTTAACTCAAGTTATAATGCATTTTGGTACTCGATAGAATCCGCAGCTTAGGCTTGGAAGTGTCTGCTACCAAGACCGAAGCCTTACTCTTCCACGGAGCTCGTAGGGGTCCTCCACGAGGTGCAGTATTAACCCTGAGAGATGCGGTCGTGGAGCTGAAGACGCAGGTGAAGTACCTGGATTTTATACTGGACGGCCCGTAGAATTTCAGAGCTCACTTCGCCCAGCAGACTCCCCGCCTCATCAATGCAGCTGCGGCGCTAGGTCGATTGCTACCCAAAGGGGAGGACCAGGATCACCTTGCAGAAGGCTGTATGCCGGAATAATCACCAGTATGGCACTGTATGGCGCTCCCGTGTAGATCAACGCCCTAACCGCATCAAATAAAACCCTGTTACGACGGGCCCAGAGGCTAATAGTGATTAGAGCTAAACGGGGGTACTGTACAGTGTCATGGACGGCAGCAACACTTCTGGTAGGTGATCCTCCATGGGAGCTGGGAGCGGAAGTTTTCACGGCTATTTACCAGTGCGGAGTAGCCGCGAGAACCAGAGGGGAATTTCCAGACGCTGACGAACTAAGGAGGGTCAGGGTTCTAGCTAACAGAGCCTTGACCCAAAAGTGGAATGAGAATCTCGAGTCCCAGTGGCGGGCGTGGCCATAGTAGAAGCGATGCACCTTTACTTGGACAAGTGGCTGGGTAGAGAGCAAGGGTCGCTCTCCTACAGATTGGTACAGGTACTTACCAGTCATGGTTGTTTCGGCAAATGCCTGTACCAAACTGTTAGCTGTGAGCCGTCGGCCAGATGTCACGAGTATGGTGCCTCGTCAGACACAGCCTTCCACACTGTGGCAGAATGTCCTGCCTGGGGTTCTCAGAGACTCATTATGACGTCGCTGATCGGCACAGACCTCTCACTGGCTAGTATTATAGGTGTAATACTCAGCAGTTAGCAGGCCTGGAGAGCGGTTGCCTCCTTATGTGAGACTGTCATCTCGCAAGGAGGCACGACAAAGGGAGAGGGTGAATGACGCTGAGGCACTCCGGCCTCGACGAAGGGGAGTAGGAAACAGGAGGAAGAGGTTCATACAACTGCTCCCCCTGCAGAAAATTTGTAAGCCGGCTACAACCGAGGGGCCAGAGAGGAATGTCTCAACGAACCTCTGGCTCCCCACTCATGGTTGACGACTGTCCCGCTGGGTTTTAGTGGGTATTGNTGGCTGGGTAGAGAGCAAGGGTAGCTCTCCTACAGATTGGTACAGCTGCTTACCAGTCATGGTTGTTTCGGCAAATACCTGTACCAAACTGCCTTGTCAGACACAGCCTACCACACTGTGGCAAAATGTCCTGCCTGGGGTTCTCAGCGACTCATTATGACGTCGCTGATCGGCACAGACCTCACACTGGCTAGTATTATAGGTGCAATACTCAGCAGTTAGCAGGCCTGGAGAGCGGTTGCCTCCTTATGTGAGACGACAAAGGGAGAGGGTGAATGACGCTGAGGCACTCCGGCCTCGACGAAAGGGAGTAGGAAACAGGAGGAAGAGGTTCATACAACTGCTTCCCCTGCAGAAAATTTGTAAGCCGGCTACAAGCGAGGGGCCAGAGAGGAATGTCTCAACGAACCTCTGGCTCTCCACTCATGGTTGACGACTGTCCCGCTGGGTTTAGTGGGTATTGCGAGTTCTTCCCCCTCGCGGAGTCCCACACTCCCGACCCCACAGTCGGGGTGCGTAAATGCATTTCCCAGCGCCAAAAAAATAGTTATAATGCATCATTTTAAACATCTAACGTATAACACGTGATGTAAATAGAGTTTTAAATAAGAATTGAATTACAAAAGATTATCTTATTTGCTTATATCTTTTTTAGCTCCGATCTATTACGGAAGCAATGATCTTTGCAACTCATTACACAAACGACACGATCGTGCCTACAAGAAAGATTATATTAACACCTTGTTAACATTTGCAAAACTGCGTTGTAGAAAAATGTATATTTCCACACACAATGTGCGTAACATAAAGGTTTTCAAATTGCTTTCATGAATTTCGTCGGAAGTGTTTGACCTCACACGTTTTACAATAAGGCTGTCATTCAAAGAAAATTGGATAAAATTGTGGTCTCTTAGAATTTAAAAAGTTATAATGGTATATATTGTGTAACGCATATTTTATATCTATCCAAAAAAAATGGCCACATGTATGAAATATTAAATGAATTTAAAAAGGCCAGCCCGGAAGCTCTTCAAAAGGAAGTATAACTTGAAAACTTATCTATTAATGCTTAATTACTTTATCCATCAATAACTGCCTCATTGATCTAGTGGTTAGCATGTTCGACTACAGACATGAGGTCCTGGATTCGAGTCTCGGGTCAGGCCAATTCAAAAATCAATATTGAGTTTTCTATTTAAGATTTTCTCAATATTTGCAAGAAGTTGGGAAGTTGGCGCAGTGATCTACCCCCGTGCCTCGGAGAGCACGTTAATCCGTCGGTCATGCGCCTGATCTCTCTCCGGTCATGTCGAATTCCCGTCACATCGGACTATGAGAGTGAAGGAATAGAGAGTGTACACTTGTGTCCTATGCCTGCCAATCCGCAGTGGAGCAGCGTGGTGGGTCTATGCTCTAAAAACCCTCGCTCCTCGGAGTGAGGAGGCCTGTGCCCAGTAGTTAAGTAGGACGTTAATGGGCTGCTACTTACTTACTTTATCAATAATACTTAATTTAGTATTATGCCATAATTTACAAAAAAGATACTGAAAATTGAAAGTTTCATGGTTTATTTACTAAAAAATCTTAATTTAAAAACAGGCGTCCCGTTTCAAAAGAAATATATTGTCATGAGTCCTTCGAGGTTTAAGTTCAGTTTTAAAAAATGTATTGTACTCAAGTGGGTGGATAAAAACTTTTGTAATAGCGATTGAATATTGATTGAAAAAAAAAATATATATATTTAGGGATAGTTTGAGCTAATAGTGGAAACTCGTAGCCTTTCTTAGCATATTTTACGTACCGTAGAAAGCCTGGTTGAGGTCCTAATAAATAATATAGGAAATGAGCGTTGTAATTGTACGTAATCACGTACGTCACTTTTGCTTTCAACGTTATTTATATAAACGACGCAGTGACTTTACAATGCCTTAATCGATTTAGACACCCTGACCTTAATATCTTGCCATAATATTATCCAAACTAAGGTAAATTTACTTTTAAGGTTGTAATTCATTAATTATTTACCAACATTTTCATGTTTTTACGAACATCTTATTTATAAAATTCTCATGTCACAGTTTTCGTACCTATACTCCTCCGAAACGGCTGTACCGATTCGTACCAAATTTTATATGCGTACTCAGTAGGTCTGAGAATCGGCTACTATCAATTTTTTATAGCCCTAAGTGATAAGGGTTGTTCACCCTTAAATATTTTTTTTCAATTATTGGACGAAATTTTTTGTTTTTCTTTTTTTGTGATACAGCATACAATAATACATACAACCCTAAATTTTCATCTTTCTATCACCAACCCCTATTTTCTAATAGCGATAAAAGTAATTATTTGCCAAAACAACGTTTGCTGGGTCAGCTAGTATTTCTATAAAAGGATAAAAGTACTTTGCTTTTGGCTTCATCTGATTTTAATAATTAGACAGATCTCTATAAATTTGATGTATCGAACATCGGTTGGATGATTTCAAAATCAACATATACTTTATTCAAGTACAAAAGGCACTTTTGAATCAGTAATCTGTCCGTTGGTAATACATCTACCGCCGGTTCGAAAAGTTGAATCAGCTGAGAAATTGCGCGTTCTCTTTTAAATTTTGTAGGCTACAATGTGTAATATTTTGCTTCTGTGTGCAACTGGAATCAAGTCCAACCATTTTTATCGCTTAATTAATATTCAAAATTGTAAAAGGATATTTCAAAGTCTGTAATGGACGTTACCTACGTCCATTTATATATATATTGTTACATTTCGTTCAAAATGCTGACGACCTTACAATGCGCAGATTTAAGAGGTAGACCTAGGTGAGGTCACTAACTCGATTTCCGGCAGATCAATATATATATATATCTGAATTTGTTCATATAGACTCTGAAATGAGTGTGGTAAGTCACCGTTAGGTGATAAATACCAACCCATTAGGCGAGCCTCTTTACCTCTCTAGCCATTTTAATGGATACCGTATCAAGTAGACTCAATTCTCTCTAAAGAATACGCGACTGAGTTTGTTTTGAGCTCTTTTACGCCACTCTTGAGTATATCATCAGTTGTACATTGGAAATAACATGAAAAAAATTGCGTTTGGCGATGCTAATATATATAAATAAATAAAAATTTATTGATTTTAACTGACATTTTTCTTCATATGGGTACAGAATTTACTATCCGTTCGAAAAATCTGCAAAAGACTCAGTGTAGCTACTGTTTTAAACATTTTTTAAGTGATACATCTTTTGGCGCGTTAGGAAAAAATTATGAGGGTAAATTTTTACGGTGCCCGCGTACACCGTCACAAAAAACCGACACCCTGAAGTTAGCTATAGCTTAATTATTTTTTTATATTATTTGTTAGATATATTGTGTCATTAAAAATATCAACGTGACATTCTTATGAAAATTATAACAGTAAAAACAGATTATAAACTATTTATATCCAATGAAAGTTAGTAACAGTTATTATTTCTACAAAGCTAGAATAAGGCGAATATTTTTTTTTACGCCAAAGAAGTATAACTTCTACCGCGTGTACACACACTCTTTTTTCAATTGCATGTTGTATATTGCATGTGTAATATAATTGTATACAACAGGCTTCTTTGTTAAGTTAAGCTCAGAAAGCTCTATTAAATTATCATCAATATGTGTCCGGAAATTCGATTCTACTGAAAAGAAATCAGTAACAGTAGTAACTCATTTGAAACATATGTTTGGTCTACTTTGAGTGGCATTGCTTTTTCATATGCAAGTGGAATCAGGACGAAATATTCTTGTCTTTAAAATAACCTCCAATATTATAATGCTTTATTTAGAAAAATGTTATTAAAATCATGTTAAGGTAAAATCAAAACCAATTGTACGAATTTCTAATATGACACCATATTAGAAATTCGTACACTCAACGTGGGTTTCGAAACATAAATTTACTTGCATGGTAGTTTCAAGTTTAAGTCCGTCATTAATCCATAAAATAACTAAAATGTAACCAGTTGGAAATCGAACATAGGACCCCGAAGTTAGTGGCATACCAAGGTAAAGTATGCAGTGGCAATTGCAACGAGCCACTACAGTACAAAGGCTATGTTAAAAACCATGGGTTTTGCGGAAGACTCTCCTTGCAGAGTCTGCAATGAGGAAGAGGAAACGATAAGGCAGCTTATGAGCGAATGCAATGGACTAGCTAGGACAGGAATGAGTCTGCTGGGAGTGCCTATCCGCAACCAGATGACTTTAACGGCTCCAGCCTAAAATCTACTCTCAGACTTCTGGAGTGGGTTTATGATTACATTTAGGGGAGATTAAAGGACGGGGGGCGTACAAAAGATCCACAAGGTTCGAAGTGCATCCGCTGCCTCAGTGGGGCCATCGCGAAATAATAATAATAATAGCGTTATACCAGAAAGGCATTTTAAATTGTATCACACACATCATCAAGCGAGCCGCACAATCTAACCTGTCTAACAAATAATAAAAAATAACCTTGAAGCGATAGTCCAGTTTATTAATATATTGAACAAGTTTCGTTTATCTATAAAAACATTATAGTACATTGCACGATATCGCAGTCAATCAAAACAATACAATTTTACCTATACATATATTATACACATTGATAACATAAGACAACGCCAGGTAAATAAATACGAATATACACAAAGTGATGTAGGTCGCTAGTCAAGCGACGTGGTGGTCACTGGTGAGGTGATGTAGGATCACCAGTGACGCGATATGCAATGTTTGGGTAATGTGAATAAGACTAGACAAATAAAGCACTTTCACTAGTGTTTTAGCGACAGAAGGATTGTACTGAAAGGGATTGGATGATGGTTACGGTATGCTGGTTGTAAGGATAGAAGAGACACTATTATAAATATTACGTTTATAAATATATAAGTAGCAACGCGTATTTACCGAGACAACAAATATAACTAGAGCGTGATTTTGAGACGTGGTTGCTTTAACTACCTGGGACAGGGTCTGAGGGTACGCAGTCCCTTACGACCACTTGAGATGGTAACGGCGCTTACGCACATAAAAATGAGATGTACGGATCTGTCCGTTCGTTGATAATTAATTTTACAATATTTATGATATACGTATCTCAGAATGTATACCCTGGTATATTTATTCTATTTATATAATACAATATTTGTCAGTAAAAACAAGGTGTAAAATTATTCTACAATATAAGTATGTAAATATAAATAAATGTAGTGTTGCCACTACACACATTCTATTATTGTATCTGCAAAAGGATATCTGTTTATCAAAATGTGCATTCTTTATTCATTTAGGCTCAGAAAGCTCTTCTGAATTAGTTAATTCTACTGAAATGAAACCGGCAAGAAAGTTAGAAGAAACTCGTTTTAAACATATGATTGTTAGGTTATATTGTCCAACTTTTAGCTTTCACGTGCAACTGGAATCAGCTCCAAATATATTTCTCTCAAATAAACTTCAATATTATAATATACCTTTTGTATAAAAATGTTTGTGGTATCTTGTTAAAAATGTACGTTTAGCAATGAAAATTATTTCTGGACCTTTCTCGCCCTGATTACGTTAGACGTTTGTTTTTATTTCTTCTATAAACATTGATAGTTCGTTTTTTTAACAGACTTCAAAAGAGGAGAAGGTTAGGTTATTCATCTGTATTTTTTTTTGTTATGTTTGATACCTCATAACTTCCGACTGGGTCAACCACTCTTAATGATTTCTTTTTTATATCAAAAGTGGTGCTTCCCGTAGGATATCATTTTTTGGGACCAGTTCTGATGGTGGCATCCATGAGAATAGAAGACAACGCTTCCAAATATAACAAAGTAAATTATATTGTCGTAATAATTTGAGAGACTTTCAAGTAGTCCAATATTTTTCATTTCATTTTACTTAGGAGAACTCTACAAAGAATATTTTATTACTTTTTATAGCATATTAATACGCTTTGAAGGCGATTCTTTTTTTGTTAAAATTTTCATTTATTTACTGTGTAAGTGCATATTATTATGAATATACTCGTATAAAATATTATTCAATATTAATTACGACGGTATTTTGGGAAATAAATTAGGACAAATTTACATATCGCACGTATTACTCTTATATACGTACATTTGAAGTGGACCTCAGCTCAGCTCAACTCAGCAGGAACTGTAAATATTAAAACTACCTAACCTTTTCAAATAAACAAATGACTTTTATTATTGAGTTGATCAATTTTTTTTTAATAAAATTTGATTAGCGTAATTTTTACACGAGTTGTTATCCGAATCTTTATACTAAGTTTGCCTACGCATCTCATTCCCCTTGAACCAGCGATAACGTAGTTCAGGGAGGAAGAGCATCACTGATTATGTTTTTTATTGCTGATGCTAGTGATGATATAGTCTAAAATAGAAAGCACGCTAATTTGTTAAAAGGCAATATAGCTCTTATGATTTCTACACAGCATCGTACTGGTATACAAATATCTTGCTTTGCAGTTTGTCTTTGCTGGTAGTGTGATGATTAGCCACTGCCTAAGCCTTTTACCAGTCAAAACACGGACAAAATAGACAAATTCCTATCCTGTTTATAGGATTACTTATTATAATCGGCGACTAGTGCACATTTTGATTTTGAACCTCCTTTGTGCAGTGACAGTCAGTCTAACACATTATTCAGTTGATTTATTTGAGTCCTCAATTCATGTAGGAAATGTCGAATAGAAAAGAGTTATTGGACAAGCTACGGAACATAGATGAAGAATTATCCGATAAGGAATGAGATGCATCAAATTGGGAACTATCTCTGAGGATGAATCAGATTATATTTAATGTGAGACATCTGATGCATAAATAATGCAGTTATCATCATTCCAGTGTTAATACATTATATAATATAACACTATTATTATGGACGTTATAAGCACAGAGTCTATCCAACTGCAGCGTGGAGTGCGACAGGGAGATGTTATCTCCTCGAAGCTCTTTTCTGCGGCATTGGAAGACCTCTTCAAGCTTACGGAGTGGAACTGGGCATCAACATCAATGGCGAGTACATCACTCATCTACGGTTTGTCGACGATTTGGTCATTATGGCAGAGACTCTGGAGGATCTCAATGCAATGCTCGATTACTTCCGCGGAGCTTCTCGACAGGTGGGCTTAAAAATGAACATGGATAAGACAAAAGCTATGTCCAATATCCATGTTCCGCTCCACCCAGTCATCGTTGAGAACACGACACTCGAAATTGTTGACGAATACACATACCTGGGACACAAAGTCCAGCTAGGTAGGTCAACCGCCGAATCCAACTCGGTTGAGCAGCGTTTGGGAATTTCCGGAAGACGTTTTCCTCCAACATCCCTCAGTGCCTGAAGACTAAAGTCTTCGAACAGTGCGTGTTGACAGTGCTTACCTACGGATCGGAAACGTAGTCGCTGACTATGGGCCTCGTTCGGAAGCTGTCACTCAGCGTACGATGGAGAGGGCCATGCTCGGGAGTTTCTCTACGCGATCAAATCAGAAATGAGGAGATCCGTAGCAGAACCAAAGTCACCGACATAGCCCTACGAATCACAAAGCTGAAGTGGCAATGAGCGGGGCACATAGTCCGACAAACCGATGGACGTTGGGGCCGAAAGGTGTTGGAATATCGACCCCCCCCCCTCCCCCCCCCCAAGGTGAACCGACGATATAAAGAGGATATGTCCAGCAGTGGACGTCCATCGGTTGAAGCGACGACGACGATTATTATGGACAATTACTGACAATATTTTATGGAAAATTATGTATACACTGTTACAACATTTTTAAAGTATATATACACACACCCTAATGGCAAATATTCTATATTTAATTTATATCGAGGGATTTACTTAAACGCGGAAAAATTAGATTAATTTTACGTAAGACCTAATAAGGCTTCTATTAAAACTACGTAATACGGGTATACTTAGTTATTAATATGAGAATATATTAGATTACGTGAGGCCTACATATACTAATAGCTGCGTAAAAATCCTAGCGCATATATCTATGTATATAATATTATAAATGCGAAATTAATTGTCTATAAGGTTTCACTTTAATTACAATGATTTTTGGTATAAACACAGAAACTTGAAAAAAGATATATCCTATTTTTTACACGAAAATAAAACCCAAGGGAGGTGATATGTGGGGATGATAATTTGTATCCAAAATCAGATCCCGCGTTTCTCAATAATCATCAAATTTATACCTTTGGTAAAAGTATAGGAACTAATCTCAAATGGATGATGTCTTCTCTATAGAAATAAAGCGTGCAACACATTGCGGTTTTTAAGTCCATAAGTAAAGACCTCAGCCCCGTCCTGGGTTCTTCTCAACTTTAGTTGAGGGCTGCGGGCCGCGAGGCAGTGTCTCCTTGCCCGGGCATCTTCCTCAGACATCAATTTTATGCCTGGTATTTTGTTTTGCCCGCTATCATACGGGCTGGTTCCCATTGGCTACGCTAGCGGGTCCATCCAGGTCAAGTCCGGGTATTGCCACTGATGCGTCGTCTTCGCCGTCATCATCGCCTACATCAGGAGGCGATGACAGCAGAAGCTCACGAGGCAGGGGACGCCCAGTGTTTCCTGCTCTTGGGTGCTGGCTGGCAATGCCGTGGAGGTGTATGTGTGGGGAGTTGTCCGCGTGGCGGAACATACTCCTCGCCAAGTTTCGGACGAACACCTCCACGGTGGGCGACCTCAGCGACATAACTATTAATGCTACGCAGAAGTCACAGGCACTAGATAGTGTGTCATTGACTGAATTACTTAATTGAATCATAATTGGCATATTCTAATTCCATGGAAATTAAAAATAAAAAACACTCAATGTGTCATTGAAAGTGGAGAAAGTAATCAACATATTGATGCAATCAGAACGTAGTAGGTAATAATATACTCGTTGAATCCCATCGTGTTTTTACATTACTTATATTCCTTGAATTTCCTAATTATGTGGAAACTGTGGAATACATTTTTTATTGCATAGATAATAACAATCGTCATGACAACTTAAATGTGGGTAACAGAACCCCACTCAAAACAATCTCTGCTTATATAAATCGAGTATGGAATGAAAGCACGAAATATCCCTCAAAATATTGTTTAGACGAAACTTTGGGATAACCGTAATTAACTTGAGTTTTGCTTAATCTGTTCAGCAACAAAATATAAAAATAGTGCCCAAACATAATAACTAATCGATAAATGAGGAAGACATAGTTTTTGTTTTTATGAACTTTTCTGTTGACAAAAGATTTTAATTTTGCGGGTTACGACGTCTTTGCTTTTAACGTCGAATAAAACCCAATTTCAATTACAGTTTTATGTCGAGTAAATATAAAATGTAAGACAAGTAGCAAGCTATTGAGGTCCGACAACTCGGCACAAGCATGCTCACTCATTTTTGACACGTTAAAATGCTTTCGTTTATATAAACTAAATAAATTTCAATGTGCAAAACAAGAGCGTGACTTTTTCCATTCCTAAAGACATAAGTTTCGTAATGCACATACGAGCACGTGTAGAATGGCGTGCCTCATGAGAAGCCCTTGCGTGATAAGCTATATATTCTAGATAAATATTAGAATTCAATTAAAACGTTTTGTAATGTGGTTAATACTTTAGCTTATCTAATTTTATCGGACAAACTTACAAACGGAACATATAATGCAAAGTGAATGATCACTTAAACATATGACATCATTTTGGATGTTAATTTTACCGAGAAGTAACTGACAAGAAACTTGCTATATTTTTGACATTTTTTGTTAATCATGCAATTTTGCCTGAAAGAATCACTACGTTGTGCTGATCGCCCATGGCAGGCCTATTTTTAACTGCGTTTCATTTATTTTAACTTTTAATGTAACGTACCATTTATACGCAATAAAGTGTTATCTATTTATCTAGCCATCGTTTAGGAAGTTAATTTTACCAAAAAATAACTTGTAAGAAGCTCTCTTTTTTGTCTGGAATTTTATGGAAAAAATCAATAAGTTGTGCTAAGCTCGCCCATTGCAGGCCTATTTTTAACTGAGTTTCCTTCATTTTGGATTATAATGCATCATACCATCTATATGCAATAAAAAGCTTTATCTATTTATCTAGCCTAATAGCCTAACAATAAATGCTGGCATAAAGGTGCACGTATTCTCTTTGTAAGAGGTCTAGGATTCGATAGCCCAGCAGGACATTGTATTTAATCATTTGTATATTCCTGGACCGGTGGGAGGCTTCGTCTGTGACTAGTTACCCACCAGCAAAAGAGGTAAGCAGAAAAATTGCGATCCGATAAGACGCTGTGTAGTTAACATTAGAAGCTAAATTATTTCGTAACGAGTTGGCGCAACGTCTTAGATTGTATGGTCAAGAGATCATGTCAAGCACAATAAAAAATCAATCTACTTCGAATAATTATGATAATCAGACAGATTAAAAGACAAAAATGTATAAATTCATACGCATCTAGTACAAATCTTTATTTCTATATAACAAACATATATTTTTAATTTAGTTTCTGTGTGGTAGGTTCTGAGACGTAGTCGCTGACTATGGGCCTCATGCGAAAGCCCAGTCACCGACATAGTCCTACGAATCGCGAAACTGAAGTGGCAATGGGCGAGACACATAGTCCGAAGGACCGATGGATGTTGGGGGCCGAAGGTGCTGGAGCGGCGACCCGGCACCGGACGGTGCAGGGTAGGCCAGACCCCCCACAAGGTAGACCGATGACATAAAGAGGGTCGCCGGTAGCCGCTGAAGCCTGACGACGCGAGATCGGGCCTTGTGGACGTCATTACGTGTGACCTATGTCCAACAGAGGACGTCCATCGGTTGAAGCGACGACGACGATATTTTTATTTATTTGTATATATTATTGATGGTGGTTTTATCGAAATCAAGAGGCTAACTTAGCACGATGAGTGCGCGAGCCAAGTTCAAAGCAACTGGTTTAGTTGACATGAATGATTAAATTTAATTAGCGTTACATACTTTCACTTCAAAAAGTGAAAGACATAATACAATGTTACATTTTTATAGAAACTGTTACGTATACTGGGAGATACCTTAGTTCATATAAAAGGAGCAAAATAACCTTTAACCTTCAAATATAATTCAGTACATAAAATATCAGATAAATATTAATTTATCTGATTATAAATCTTCTTTTTAAATGTAGATTTAAGCTCACTTAAATCACAGTCTGTCTGTTGGTAGTGATTTGAATTCCAAGATGTTTACAATAATGACAGTTAACAAAAAAGTTATTATATCTGTACCAAAATAATAAAGTCATTTTTCTCCTTCTTTTGTATAGACTATTGCAACAATTTCTTTGCTTTATTATAGACCAACTTTCATAAACTCTAACCAGGGACTAAGTAAACAGAGAGTGTATCAGTTTGTATGTACAAAACACCCTAAGAACAAAGTCAACCCTTGAATCATAGGGTAATAAAAGAATGCATATAAGTTTTTTAATCGATGTTGTCATAAAAACCACTCAAAAACAAAGATTAGCATAGTAAGTATATACACAGCATGGCATCGGAAAAAGTGACACAATTAAAACAAGTCAAGCCAATTAAGAATTCTGTATATAGTAATAGTAATTGTTTTTTATTTGACAAGCTTTTAGACACAACAACCAGTTTTTGCAGATGATGGTCAGTTCATAATCGTAATTTCTTCATTGATTCAATGATGACATTAATTGCTTTGAATAAATGAATCAAATCACATAAAACATTCAATATTTTTTTACTTAAAGACATAATTGAATTAAGAGATATAAGTTTTAAAAGACAAATAATTTATGTTGTCATAAAAAACACTCAAAAACAATATATTTCATGGTACTGCAAACTAACATGCTAAGTGGTGGAATTGATGCTATCATTTTATCCATTTCAATCTTTTGAAAAATATTAAAATAGCTCTCTTGTATAATTTAACTTTAATAGTTGTGGCACTATTCTTCCCAAGCATTAAACAGTTTTATATTCCACAAGACTCACCTGATCCAAGTCAATAGGCCTTGAGGGCTGGTGTGTTCTCAGGTTAAGCGAGCTTGAGGAACTCATCTTGTGACTCACTGATTGCACTAAAGTCCCCGTATCATGCGAAATAACTAAGTAAAACAGCTAAATGTTATTTACAATAACATAATTTGTTATGATCTAGTAGTAGTGGACACTTTCTCTATAAGAGCTTGTTGATTTCTGTAACAAAAAAATATTACAGGTGAGTTTTGAAAATGATATGATAACAATACTAGGAAAAACAAGATTTGGTAAGACAACTTTCACCAAATGGTATCATCTGATATATAAAACTCAAAAATTGTTTCCACCTATACATGTTATAGATGATAAAACCATCACCATCACTCATCATTTAGTGGTGATGGTTTTACACTATTGCAATTGACTTGGAATTTGATACACACTTTTTGCAACATAAACACTAACTAACACAAATCTCTCTATAACAGCACCTATAAGGCTGGCTATGCAGGAAACTGCTAAAATAAAAAAAAATTAAACCCTTGCCAGTATCTGGTAATTATAAGATGCAAACAGATTTAACAATGACTTATCACTGTTCCCTTACATTTTTGCAAGTAACTTTTTTGCATTAACCCTCAAAAACTATTTTCCACAATTATCTTAATGTATGTTCCTTATATACTGCTTTGGATACATCACACAATCCAAAAAATTTTAAAATTCTAGTTATACACACAGTAAAATGCAGAATAGTCTAGAAGTGTGAAATAAATTTAGTAGGATGAGTAATATTATTCTTTGACTCTTCACAATTATATCACACTCTTTACTCTGTATCTTGAATGTATTTAATACACAATAATTGTTCAATAAGACAAATTTGATAAATACTGAGAACTCTATTAATTGCCAAAATACAGTCCTTCATAGCTTTATCATAATAGCCAATTACAACCATCCACCAATCAAAGTATTTCAGTCCAAATACTTTTGTTACTCATCATATATAACATCTATAATATATTTCTCCATTAGTTGACTATAGGTACAATAAATATAATATGTCTAATTGTAATTATTTATCAAATATTACAATGATACTATAGCAAGTTGGCTTTAATTTCTACATTTCGTAATACCCCAATCATAAGCTTTGCCTATTCTAATATGAGAAAATAGTCAAATGATGAACCATATGCTTATTTAATTGTAACTTAACAAATATGATAATAGTGATCTCTAACAATAGTCTCTAACAATTATTATGTGTCAGAAACTCAACATCTAATGGCAATAATATTACTGTGGTGCAAAAAATGTTGTTGGTTGATTTAACATTTTGTTAATATTTCAAAGGATTCTTTTATTATATTGTGTCACTAGCTAGTAGGCTAGTATTTTACTCTAAGCACACTTCTTAAAATTATGCACATTAAATTAAAATCTTATGTAAAAAAGACATGTTATTGTGAATCCATATTCCCTAGTAAATGTCTGAGCTTCAATTCCTAGATGATTAGGAAGTAGCATACCATTATATACCTACCATACAATAGATGCTATTCTATTACTAAGAGGAATTAGAGTAGCTAAACAATAAGGTCTAGCCATATAACCAGATGTAAGAATTTAATAATGTAATGTAGGTAATCAATAATAAAAAGTTTTTTTATAAATAGTTACACATCATTGTTTCATAGGCCTAAATCATAACAATTTTGATTATATACAGACAGAAGCCTTATAACCTTCTTCATTCAATGAATAAAGAGATATTATGTATCAACTTAACATGATAATATAATTTTTTTTCATTACACAGCTGTTATTCAAAAACAATAAATCTTGTGCTTATGTGATAGTTTTTAATAGTATGTCATTTACATTATTACACAAGGTAAAAATAAACCATGTCAAGAGAACAAACGAAACTAACTGCATTTCTAACAAAAACCTATCCAACAACAGTTATGACCATTCAACCATAAACTGTGGCATTAACATATTGTGTTTTGCAGTTGTTTAAAAAATTCAATCTTTCGAATAACCGTCAAATATTATATTGCAAATAAATAGCGGGAAACTGAACTACGCGTTTCACCGATCATTCCGAAGAAAAAGTAAAAGTATAACAAAGGAATCCAGATTTTGCAATAAGCAAGGGCATTTATCGTTTTTTTTCACTTCCTTACCCATCTACGACTTACATTTCAAACTGCCTTATCAAAACATGAACATGGCACCTCCTTGAACACTAAATTCTATACCTAACTACAGATTTATAAAAAATAAACAATAAAATACACTCATATGATCATTTGAACGAATATTCAATACCGTGATTGTACATCACCTGAATTTACCTGACAATTGACAGATATTATACTACCAAATCACATCTGACTTCTATATACGTAGAACCATAGACTTGAATAAATTTTAAATTGGTTTCATTATACTTACGTAGCGATCACCCGTTTTACACTGTCATCGTCCACATTTTACTTTGCTAAACGGCACTGCACAAAATAATAACATGCATAAGCACACCTTAATATATTTTACAACTTTTTGTTAATATTAATAACTTCATAGCCGTGAAATTGGTAATAAGTTTTTCTAATCACTGCATATAAACTTTCACGCAGTCATTTCATCAAATGAAAAGACATCGAAAAGTGAGCGAGAACTAATAAGGCGTTCGTTTGTGCGAGGAAGTGAGAAAACATGATCGAATGCTGTAACACAAGATGTCGCTAGTGTTGTAAGGGCGCGTTCAATTTATATAATATCATTTTCCTTTTGATATCTAGTAAATATACCAATAATACGTATGTAGTTTTGTATATTAGACAAACGTACAAAACGACTAGAAGGTCTTCATAAAACTTTGCGTTTTTTCAGAAAGACAAGATTAATTTATATCGACAAATTGATTTGATAATTTTTTTCTATATGCTCACATTTTGTAAAATGCCAGGTGATTTTATTGTTATAAACGAAAACATTTCCTCAAACTAATTTGGCATAAATAACTTGCAATAAGAATACTGCATTATCTGTTATACTTCATATTGATATCATTAGATACTAGACAGTGATAGATAATGTAACAATAACTTATTTGTATTTTCATTTTGTAATGTCTGTGATATCAACAAATGTTTGTAGATTCACTTGGTGGCATTACTATGAAATAAACTGTTAAGTAACATAAAGCATTAAATAAGTTTTTATATTTGCAATAAAGTAACGATGTGCTACGTAATTGTAACGGGTCGTAGTCTTGCATGGCTCCTATTGAGTTTAGTTGCATTTATGCTAATTTTATCCGGTATAATGACGCCCAAATGGCTTTTAGGTCAGCCTGTTGTCTTAAATGACAAGAACGTTACGAAATTCTATGTACCTAGTGTGGGAATTTATAACAGGTTTGTCTTCTTATTGATATTTGTATATATATTAAAGGAAGAGAGCACTTTGACTACTTGCTGTGAGTGAGCACTTTCATTGGGACCAGAGATTTTGTGTTTGTTCCCCGGCAGGGTAAATTTAAGATATTGCATATTTTCTACAATAAGTAGGCTATGATACTGTATAGAAACCATAAGGGGTACTACACCTACCTCACTGGATTCGCGCGCTTCTATTTTAGGCTATGCCATCATTTAATGTCAGAAGAGATCACAGTCCAGCATTATTTGATTATCTATAAAACCAAAATCATAGCTTCAAAACATGAGCAGCAACACTAAGTGCTCTATGTAAAACTTTTACACTCAATTCTTCTTTACTAATCGAGGACAACTTTGTGAGACATATCCTTAAACAATTTTAAGTGTGACAAAAATTTAAACAAGATTTTATTTGTCAATTATGTTAGGTTTTAATAATGTAAATACAAATTGTATTAAGTTACATTCAAATTAAATGTATAAGAGCTGTGTTGAATATGCAATTTGCTCTGAGTTCAGTAAATAAAATTAACATCCTAACATCTGTAACACATAATGAAGTATAATTTATGTCCTAAAATAAATTAAGAAGTCAATAATATTGCTTCCTAACATTAGTTTTGAATTACAGGTGTATTCGTATGAGGCATGACCATTACAATTGTGCACCATTCTCTCTCTATGGCCTTGCTACTGATTCAGAGGTGTATCCAAAACCTTGGAAGGCAGCATTGTTCTTTTTGTCTTTATGTGAGTCAACATTGTTTATGATTTATTGGCTTTGAAGGTAAAATTTATTATTTCTATCAAATTTTACTTAATCAATTTCGACATACTTTTATTATAGGAGCAACAAATCTGATAAAGCTAATATTGGCTCTGAAAATGGAATATTGGAAATAAAATCAAATAAGTAACCATTAAATGTCTGTTCTTGAATTTAAATAAAGAATTTCATCAAAATCATTCCACTTGTCTAGCAGGATTCAGTCATATACAAATGTACAGGAGAATATATAAAGTAGCCATTCCTAGGTGTGGTATCCACATAATTCCAGATTCCCTACAAATATGTGAAAAACTGTCAATTTAGATCATTCTTCAATGCACCATATCATATACAAAACTACCATGAAAAGCAATCCAGCTATTTAGGAGGAGTTCCATCACATACACACAAATATATAATTAAGATTTTGTTGTTACTTCCAGGTGCTGCAATACAATTTGCAACAGTACTGGCAGGTGTGATGGCTTGCTGTGTACAATCTGTCTTCAAGAAAAGTGTGATTTCTCTAGCTGGTGCAACACAAGCTTTGGGAGGTAAGTATCCTCAAGTCATTTAGGGAAAGCATTTAACCAACCTATTGTGTACAATAAACATGGTGTAAAATTACAGATGGTACAAAACTATCTAAATAACCAAATAAAGAGTGTGACAGTCGACTTATCGCAGAGGAAATATAAACAGAAGTGAGAGGTGCATTCTTATCATTTATGTTATAATAATGAACTGTTACTTTTAGGCTTTTGTAGTTCAACAGATTACAGAGTTTTACAATTAAATATAAGATCATGTTTGACCTTGATTTGACCTTTCTTACTATCTTAATCATGGACACACAACTTTGCTAATAGATATCCTAGGTTCGATTTCCAGCAGGATAAATTTGCGAAGCCCTTCTGTCTATTTGGTTTATATTTAAACCGGTGGAATGCTTTGGCTCTTGCTTGTTGTTACCCTACCAGTAAAGATGTGTCTCAATTCAAAAATTAACCATTGTGAATAAAATGGGATGTTATTAGTTAGGTTTTCTGATGTTATAGGGTTCTAATTGTTTCCAGGTCTCTTTGGTGTCCTAGGGCTGTTGCTTTATCCCTGGGGCTGGGGTGCTTCGAGAGTGAAACGTCTCTGTGGGGAGTACTCTGAACCCTATATACCAGGAGAATGCTCTATTGGTATGTACTCCTTAAAATATGATATAGTCATGTTAATTCTGTTATATAACACATCTTTCACTCCATGGTAACCGGAGGCCCCAGGCTTGATTCCCAGCAGGACAAATTTAGGAAGTTACCTTTTCTCATTTGTTTGAGTCTGAAGGGGGCCTCAGTTAGTTAGAACCCCAACAACAAAGATATGTGGGTTAAGGAAAAATTCATTAAAGCTAAGTTACACATTACCAGGTTAGATTAGATTCCAGCTTTGCCTCTACATCACCTAACATCAGGGGAGAGTATAGTCAAGCAATAACATGTCAGCAAAAAATCAAGATTTTTATCCACAAACAACATGGTTTTCAATATCTACACAGCAAATCATCATTTTCTTTTATCACACTATTTAATCTATTTTCAGGTTGGGCCCTTTTTGTGACAGCGACTGGTATAGCACAAATATTCCTAGCAAGTGCTTTGTCAAAGACAGCTGACAAAGCAGCCAACTCTGACAAAGTGCAATTTCAAATGGATGAAGGAAAGCAATTGATTTGTCTTGCCTGATATTATCATTATCATCAGCTGGAAATTGGAATCTTCAGGTGACATAATATAAATCCTGGCCTTTTTATAGATCCTCCTTTATAATATTTGTGAGATTATTGTTAAAACCAAGTTTAAATGATTTATATTGTTTAAAATTTTCTGACAGATCTTGAAATTTATTATATTTGAAAATTGGTGATTAAATTCTATTAAAAAATAAAATGTTACTGACACCATCTATGTTTTACCAACATCAACTCTACTGCTGCAGAGCCTCCTGATTGTTAAATATTTAAATGAAAAACAATAATGGTTACCTAAATAAAATATACAATAAACAATCAAGAATAAAATCATATCTTATATGTTGATCCGGGTCTTAACTATTTCTATGTCAAATTTTAGCCAAATCTGTTAATCTGTTTTAGCATTATTAAATAATAAAACATTGTAAGTCCTTTTAACTTCGTTTTAACATGATAAAATAGTTTTATTTTATTTCGTATCAAAACGAGATATTTAGACAACAACACGTCGAAAATATTCTATTTATTATTTCAGTATTGGTAATGGCTCTATAGGTTATGTACATTTTACACGAAATATTTGGAAGTGCATAATAATCCGTTACCGTTCTTTTAATTTATGTTACAGCAACTCATGACAACGTTTAATCTCGAATTCAACAGACTGAATATCACTTCCATTTTTAATCTGTCATTATATTGTCTATAACTAAGTCACAGATAATATCAAAGAAATGTATTCCGTAATACTCAGTAAGTTTATACTTTAGGTAGTTATATATTTATGTATAAAGGCTAAAATACACGTGAGAACTTAAAAAAATTATATAATTCTTAATTTATTATCCAATAAACTTATATTATATTACTGTGACGTAAAACACATTTAAATGTTTTACGTCACAGTAATATTTCACAGAACTTATTAAACCTTTTTTGTCCTGCCATTAACTGATTATTTTTGTTGGTGATGTTTATGGTAATAATTTTTTTTTGGAAATCATACTATTGCAAATAATCAATTACATAATTAGACATTCATATTTCATTATATATTTAAATAAGTCTTCTTTGAAATAATTTTCAGTGAAATTATGCCCTATAAATATAAGCTTTACTGCTTTTATATTTTTAAGCTTATAAAGGCTTTAATATAGACATTTTTTTTAATTATCAAAAAGTTACTTGAACAATTTATAATATACCAATATATATTTTTTTTATTTGTTGCAAATGTCACTTATTAAAGTTTGGTCAAAAAATCTCTATATTGTGCAAACTTATGTTATTGTGTGTGTCAATTGATTTTTGTGACAAAAATATGTTATTAGCTTTAAGTTCTTTAGATATGTGAAGTTTTTCTCAGGTCTTAGGTACATACTGCAAATCACATTCAAAGTACTGTAAGAGTGGTAAAGTATATAATGATTAAGAAAACATTCGGCCAGTGCCATAATTTATTTCGGCTTTAGAAAATCAGTATTATTTTTTTATTGATACCTTAAATTGTTTTTTTGGTTGTATTTTTAAAAGGGCATTTATTTTTTATTTCCCATAGCCTTTTTGTCTTATTGGGATTGATAATGTAAAGAGTTGCAAGATTTTGACTTCCTTGACCTTCAATGCTTAGTGAAGGTCAACATATATTTACAAATATATCTTTAAATTTTCCAATAACAAAATTTGATTCATTCTTTAGAAATTCAGCAAATTTCTTATAATATTGCATACTAGGTTGTATTTGCGGTGTCACTGGATTGTTGACACTTTGCTTCTCTTGCTTATCAGAGATCTTGTATTTGGTCTTAAATTCGACAATTAAGACCAAGAAGATGCTCAATTGCTGCTAAAACTTCATTTCACGTAGTAAAAGTCTGATTTTATAATACTTTATAAGAAATTGAATTAAATTAAGGAAATATAAAACGAAATAGGCTACATCAGCCATTTAAAGATTAGCAATAACATACTGACAGACAATTTTTTAAATGTTTTTTTTTAAATTTCTTTTAAACATTTATATGCATTTATAATAATAATAATGATCATTTAATGCGGACTACTTTTTATATAACTATTTATAAGGTAGCTGCTATTTTGATATTATCAATAGAAACTTAAATTTTATTTATTAGTCCCGAGAAGAATACTCATTGTTATATTTCACTATACTCTCCTTCTTTTATGCATTTTACAATGATATATTTTAGTGCGATAACGTGATAAGTCTGAATGACCATATTTAATTCACCAAGAAAATTGCCATGTGTAATTTAACTTTTCCTAAAAAGATTTCTACTCTTTTAATAGCCAACAAATTACAAATTGACGTTAAAAGAATCAAATGTGCCTCCGTACAAAGTACACATGTCAGAAGTGAAACTTCTTTGGCAAACTAATTTTTAGGTCTTATTTATATTTATACAAATTTAAAACTTTAGATTTCCGTGACTTAGATAAAATAAATTATTAAATGATGAGTGGCAAATTAAAATGCCACATGTTATTTGTTAATATTAAAACTACCTTCAATCGAATTAGCATAAAAAACGCGACACATTTTCGTGACGCTAATCACGTCTTTAATCCGTGTAAGTTTTACCCTCACGTGCCTTAAGAAGTTTCACTTCAAAAATCATTCTACATTATGGAGACATTTGAGTAAGGTAGTATTGAATTGAAGTAAATAAGTGATATATTGAATATCAAAATATTATTTATATGGTAGTTTGATTTTATCATAGTTTAATATGTTTATATTGAGATTGTATA
Source organism: Elymnias hypermnestra (assembly GCA_015832385.1). Lineage (NCBI taxonomy): Eukaryota > Metazoa > Arthropoda > Insecta > Lepidoptera > Nymphalidae > Elymnias > Elymnias hypermnestra. The sequence goes on along the minus strand of JACTOM010000924.1, from coordinate 495,946 downwards.
TACTCGATGTTGTGTAATCAAATGAATATATGGTGCATTTATTTATATGAAAGATATTTTGTCAGTTATATTAAGGAACAACTTTCCAATAATTATTTATGGGCACATTACCCGTTCAAATAGTCATTATGGGCACATGTCTAGTGTAAAAACGGTCCCAATATTTTAAAAAAATCAATTATTACGTATACTGCCTTCTTGAGAACTTTCAGAAACATTTTTCTTGTATTTAATAAGTTTTCAATCAAATTTCCATTAATAACGCATTACGCTTGTATATAGGCGGTTTTCGCTCTTATAAATCAATCAATTTAGTAGACATATTACAGCACTTTTAAATCGTCAAATATTTTTTTCTTTTCTACACTCTAATTCTGATGTATTTCTGATGATGGTACTCAAGAACGACTTAAAATCTAAAGTTACTAGATCTCTTTCTCGCCCTGAACTGAGGAGAGTCCATTCAACAAATTCAGTCGGGTATTTTTTTTTTGTTACCATCATCATTACAATATCAGTTTAATATATTCAATTCAAATTAGAGCACTTCGTTCACTCCTACGCGTTTCTATCGTCTAAGTAATCTTGCAACTTATAATAAATCAAATCAAATCAAAATATCTTTATTCAAGTAGGCATATTACAGCACTTTTGAATCGTCAAATTTTTGTTTTTTCTTTTCCTTTCCACACTCTAATTCTAATGTACGTCTGATGATGATACTCCAGAACGACTTAAAATCTAAAGTTACGAGGGTTCCTTCGCGCCCCGATCCGAGAAGAGCCCACAACAAACTCAGTCGGGTATTCTGTTTTTTTTGTTATCATCATCATTACAATATCATGTTAGTTTAATATATTTCAATTCAAATTAGAGCAGTTCGTTCACTCCCACGCGTTTCTATCGTCTAAGTACTCTTGCAACTTATAATACGATTTTTCTATCAACTTTCTTTTAACAAAGACTTTGAATTTATTAATTGACATTTCTAAAACGTCTTGTGGGAGTTTATTATAGAAACGTATACAGTTACCCTTAAATGAGTTGTTAATTTTATGCAGCCTACTAGAATTTACAACAAGTTTGTTTTTGTTTCGTAAGTTATATGATATACATTCACTCTTTTTATTAAAAGAGTCAATGTTTTTGTGTACGTACAACAAGTTTTCTAATATATATACGCAGTGAACTGTCATTATGTTAACTGCCTTGAATTTGTTTCTTAGCGACTCTCTGGGCCCAATATTGTAAATCGCACGAACTGACCTTTTCTGCAGCACAAATATTGCATCTATATCAGTTTCAAATATGTCAATGTTGATATTATAGGAGATTAAAGATAGTACTCACTTACGCGTGGCGATTTTCGAAGTCATGACCGAGGTGAATGTCATAAAAAAAGACAATGAATTTTAATATTTATGTTTATATTTCAATGTTTTAATAAGAGTTTTTACTTATCTTTAGGTTAGGTCACTCAGTGATAATTTAAGTATTCCTACATGTCCTGTCAGGCTATATGCCTCCATTGTGCTCATAGACCTGAAAAAAGTAAAAGTAGCAGCTCATTAACGTCCCGCTAGTGGGCAAAGGCCTCGTCACTCATAGGAGAGAGGGTTTTTAGAGCATAGACCCACCACGCTGCTGAACTGAGGTTTGGCAGGCATAGTACATAAGGGCACTAATCTCTATTCCTTCACTCTCATAGCCAGATATGACGGGAATCCGACGTGACCAGAGAGAGATCAGGCGCAGGATCGACGGCTTAACGTCTGTAGTCGAACATGCCAATCACTAGACCAATGAGGCAGTTAGTAGACTCATAGTCCTAGCTCACATTTCTCCGATCTGTCTTTATGTATCTATGTTTGAGTTATTTACTATCACAATATTTAGCTGGATTTATGAAATCTGCAAAAGATTGCAGGTTAACCAACTTGAACGTTTCATTTATTTCTTCGGACAAAATTTTCCAGAGCGATCCAACCCATAATTTTAATAAAAACAACAATATATATTACAATAATTTTTTTATAATACAGAAAAGTAAGATAGGATTTTTGCTCAAAATCTTCAGGTTTTTGATTCGTTTTAATATTTTAACAGCAGTATTTTTTTTAATAACACAAATAGTTAATATACTTATTAATTATTACTTAGTTCCTTAATTTTTTTCTCAAAGAATCCTCAGTTCATTTTGGGATGTAAACTAGTAAACTACAAGTTCTTTGTTCCTTGAGTTGTTAATAAGCTGCCTTTAGAAAACCCTAAATAATATAAACAATTTGATAGAATTCGTTTTAAGATGTAAATTAGGTATTTTCTACGAGTTTTTTATACCTTGAAGTTTAATGAGAACCTTTAAAGAACAGTAAATAATAAAAAAAATAGTTAAATCATGTATCCTCGGATTTTTGGTTCGTTTTGGGACATAAACTAGCTATTTCTTCTTGCAACGTTAATACACTGATTAATCTTCCTATTAAAAAAGTTACAAAAAACAATGTGATAAATAAAATCATTCAACAAATTGAGACACTAAAAATAGTCGCTAAGTTTTATTTCTACCATTCATCTAAATTGATATTCTCACAAAAGTGATTAATATTGGATTGGATTGTTTTTGATACGTATGATTTAGATTTTGATATTTGACAGTATATTAAATTGGCAAAGTTTTTAATAAAATAGAAAAATAATTAACAAGTTATTGTACTGTTAGGCACAAAATTTCGTGGAACACAAGGTTTTTTTTATTGTAACATGGACTTTTATATTCAGACACCAAATATTAAAAAATAAATAGATACCTACCATTTTTCCTAGTATTAACAATTGTCAAATTAGCCAATAATTTGACAATTATTTTTCTTACGTTTATGATGAAATGGTAGTGAATATTTTTATTTTATTCATTTATTCCTATATCTTTTCAGTGTTTTACACCCGAATAGAAATAGAAAATGAAACATTGATATTTTATTTTAATACCTTAAGTATGACAGTTTTTTTTTATCAATTCTTACAGTGTGATGAAATGTCCACATTTCGGCGCTTGCATGTGGGACAAAAATTCATCATTCTCTCCCAGTTAGATAACTTGTAACCTTACAAGGACTTGTTTAAACAAATAATGAAAACACGAGACGATAGTTACATTTTTAATTATTGATAAAAAAAAGTCATATGCGCCCCAGGAGGAAAATAGAACATAATCACTCGTGATTTTCTAAAATGTTAACAAAACTTCGCGGGCGAGTACGTTCTGTTTTTCTCCCTGGTTACGCAATATTCTATTGTTTATCATTAACATAATAAATGTGTTTATTATTTTATTTAATTAAAGGATTGCTGTTTTAATATTCCCGAATGATTGGAAAATTGATTAAATATACGTTTATTATTTAGTTTAAAGATAGTATGTAAGAAAATTATTTTATACCTATACTATTTTTGTCTGTATTTTTAGACGACTTTATTATATCATTTATACATGAGAATTTGGTTTTATTTCTTCTTTATATTAATGAGGGTTAATTAATAAGCCGAATAAATAATTAAGTGGTACGTGGACTCTACTTAAAAGGAAGGTGGAATCGAGGCCTGATTAAGGAACTGCAGGGGATGATAGGCTGCGAAGTGACAAAAAGTTTCAACTCACAATTAGTTTGAAAATATTACGCATGACCCGAACAGGGGTACCAAAAGAGTCCAGATTATTTGTATCGAAATCGGAATATTTAAGTGGATTTCGTTGCGCTTCCATGAGGCGATTGAGCTACATATGAGGCCGTACAAATTAGAGGTAACGAAACAACTGTCGTACATTTGTCTCGCTCTTTCCTTACGGCGGCACCGCGTTTGTTTGAGTGAGAGAAACAACATGTTACTAGTAGACTAAAACGAAACGTGCTATTAATAGGAATGTAGTTGTTGTATATAACCTATTTAACTTTTTGTTATGAAAAATGGTTTCGTTAATAAAAATGGGGAAAGGTTTATGTATTATATAGTTTTTCTAATACTCAAGTTTATAAATTAAAACTCATATATGGGGGCTTCAATCGCCCCGCTTCGGACCGGCTAGGTAAAAATAAGATATCAGAGAAATAAAATCAATTCCTACGCCATCTAGCACAAATTTCTTAAACTGATTCGACGACCTCGTTGGCGCTGTGGTGCCAGTGTTCGCTTTGCTAGCAGAGGTCCCGGGTTCGATCCCCGGTAAGATGAATTTAGGAAAATGTATATACTAATTTGTCTGAATCTGATCTGGTGGGACGCTTTGGCTGTGGCTATTTACTACACTACCAGCAAAAACGTACCGCCAAAGAAAGAGATTTGTGTTCCGGTTCAATGCTGTGTAGAAACCATAAGGGGTATATCGCCTCTTACCAGATTATCGCGCTTTCATCTTAGACTATATCATCACTTACCATCAGTTGAGGTCACATTCAAGCGCTAAACTGTCAGCAATATAAAAAAACAGAACAAAACCTATTAAACTTATAGACGGTTCTGTACCAACTGTTCGTAAAATAAATTTCATTAATGAATTAATATTTATATAAACTGTTTTAACATCAAGTGTCGTCCACTAAAATTTTTAATGGATGTATTTTATTAAACATTGAAAATTTAAATACGATATTTACCTATAAAACACCGTAATCTAAAAGTAAGAAATGAAATTGAAAAATGACAAAATTAAAACTGGTTACCCGGCAAAGAAACACCGCCTTTGGTATTCTGCCTGCCTTTGTTTGTTATCTTTATTTGTTTTTTCTTATCTTATTGCGATGTGCTCAAAAGTAATAAATAAAAATAATATTTCAAATATTATTAGGTATATTCTCGTTGACTTTATAAAACCGGTATATTATCAGACAAAGTATCGATCGATCGAATACTAGTCTAATAATACTCATTGAGTGCCTCACTGGACAGCTTGTTCGGCTACAGCCATGAGGTCCTGTGTTCTAGTCGTGGGTCGGGAGAATTCAAAAACAGGTGCTGAATTTTCTAGTTAAAAAAATATTGGTATAATTAATTGGCGGTGTGCTCCACGCCCATGCCTCGGAGAGCACGTTAACATGTCGGTCCTGTGCCTGATCTCATTCCAGTCGTGTCGGATTGCTGTCACATCGGACTATGAGAGGAAGCAATAGAGAGCGCTAAAAAACCCTCTCTGCTATGAGAGACGAGGCGTGTGTACTTAGTCATTAAGATTTGTATTCGCAAGGTCTGAAAATTAGCTTAAAATGCTTTATTTACTCCCATTATCAAAGATGTAGATAGTCGAAAATTTGGAGATTTTTTTGGAGCTCTTTCTTTTATCTACTAGTATTTTTTTTATAGCCGTGGCAGGCAAACGAGCTTGCGGATCACCTTATGTCGAGTGATCACCGCCGCCGATGGACATCTGCAGCACCACGGGGACCGCCGATACGTTGCCGACCTATTACATGGGAGATTATCCGCCTCTTAAAAGTATTTAGGTCATAGCCTTGCGGGAACACCGTTGGCGGGAGTTCATTCCATATCTTGCAATTATATTTCTGTATCTGAATGGCTGGACCTATCGCTATTTCTTTTTTTGTTGTATTTTATTTGTTACAGTCAGGAAGAACTTCTAATGACAGAAACAAATAAGAAAGTTGCGTGGACTTTAACCATCATAATAACCTATCAAATATATAACTATAACCTTTTTAGTGTTTTTGACAATTAAATTTTNGTGCTCAAAAGTAATAAATAAAAAAAATATTTCAAATATTATTAGGTATATTCTTGTTGACTTTATAAAACCGGTATATTATCAGACAAAGAATTGATCGTTCGAATATTAGTCTAATAATACTCATTGAGTGCCTCATTGGTCTAGTGGTCAGCTTGTTCGGCTACAGCCATGAGGTCCTGTGTTCTAGTCCCGGGTCGGGAGAATTCATAAACAGATGCTGAGTTTTCTAGTTAAAAAAGTATTGGCATAATTAATTGGCGGTGTGCTCCACCCCCATGCCTCGTAGAGCACGTTAACATGTCGGTCCTGTGCCTGATCTCATTCCAGTCGTATCGGATTGCTGTCACATCGGACTATGAGAGGATTTATGTCCGAAAATAGCTTAAAATGCTTTTTTTACTCCCATTATCAAAGATGTAGATAGTCGAAAATTTGGAGATTTTGTTGGAGCTCTTTCTTTTATCTACTCGTAATTTTTTATGGCCGTGGCAGGCAAAGGAGCTTGCGGGTCACCTGATGTTGAGTAATCACCGCCGCCCATGGACACCTGCAGCACCACGGGGACCGCCGATACGTTGCCGTCCTATTACATGGGAGATTATCCGCCTCTTAAAAGTATTTAGGTCACAGCCTTGCGGGAAAACCGTTGGCGTGAGTTCATTCCACATCTTGCAATTATATTTCTGTATCTGAATGGCTGGACCTATCGCTATTTCTTTTTTTGTTGTATTTTATTTGTTACAGTCAGGAAGAACTTCTAATGACAGAAACAAATAAGAAAGTTGCGTGGACTTTAACCATCATAATAACCTATCAAATATATAACTATAACCTTTTTAGTGTTTTTGACAATTAATTTTTTTAATGTAAGGACGTTTGACACATTTGTCAGTGATAGATAGAATGCGCGCCACAAATAAATAATTGACATATTATTAGGTATAGGGGTAGAAGGAGTAATGTGCGTCACTTAAGCGAAAACTCAACACTTTAATCATAAACGAAATATTTATTGCAACTGCCTTTAAACATAATTCACTTAATTAACTATCATTAGATATAATTTTCGGTCCATTTGGCAATCAACTTTGGATAATATAAAAGTTAAAAAAAGCCACTTTGACTCTCATTGCACCAACGTGCGGGTAATGGTAGTACCTCAGGAGGTAATTTGAGGCAAAAAAAAATCTAACACGCTTCGCAGATATAACCTTACCACAGCCCACATGAGATATATCTGAACCAAATCTCGTTGTTGCCTAGCATCTGTTTCCAGCACCTCCTGGGTAGTCATCCGCATCGTCCTGGCATAATGACAACATCTGATACAGAAATTTCGTTGGTATATTGTAGTATTTCGCGCTTTACCTATTCAGGACGCTTCTTCTGTTTTGTAGTCTTTTCCTTGATATTTATTTTTTCCTTTATTTTATTTCTTATAGAAGGACCTGCATCAATAAGTTTTATAGATTTTTCCATACTATCAGATGACCAGGAATCCTTTGTTATCCTGACTCGGACTTTCGGCATCTAAAAACAAATAAAAATGACGTATTTTATTACGCGAATGTTGCCCCATTCCCCAAAATCATCCTAATAAAAAAAAATTAAATTTCAAAAAATTCTTGAAAACATTAATAAATCAAATCAAAAATAATCTTTATTCAAGTAGGCATATTACAGCACTTTTGAATCGTCAAATAATATATTTTTTTCCACACTCTGATTCTAATATACGTCTGATGATGGTACTCAAGAACGGCTTAAAATATGCATCAGCGGAGCACAAAACCAAAAAAACCGACGTATCTTAGTGACCCGGGCGCTGGCTGGCGCGAGCTGTTCCAGATGGAGCTCTCATATGAGTAACACAGTTTTTTATTTATAATTCGTCATATGAGATTTCTATAAATTATTTGTTTAAATATGAACAAGACCTAAAAATTTTATATTTTTCAGTTACATACAATTTTATAAAAGATGGAACATGTGAAAGTGATATTGAAAGGAGAGTGAATGCAGGGAATATGGTAAATGGTGTTCTGCACGCATTTATGAATAGCCAAAGGGTCTCAAAAGGCTAGACTAACTGTGCATGGAGGAGTGTTGGTGCCAACACTTATATATGGCAGTGAAAGTTGTGTATGGCATGAGAAGCAAAAGTAATATATATGCGATAGAGATGACAGCGTTGAGAAATATGAGTGGATTGAAACAAAGTAAGAAATAATGTCATAAGAGAACGTTGTGGTAAAAAGAAGATGTATTGACTATAGTTGAGAAAGGTATGCTTAGATGGTCTGGGCACGTCGAGAGAATGACTGAAAGGAGACTGAAAAAAGGATTTATGAGTCATGGCAAACGTTCCTGGACCAAATCCAGGACATTTTAGATAAGGGCCAGGTCAAGAATACATTAAACCGACGAACTTGTATGAATGGTTTATTGAGAATGTACGAAGCAACGAAGTTAGGCAAGTGGAAGGACGTGGTGTCCGTCTACCTCAAAGGGAATGAGGCGTGATGCTATGTATGTAAGTACTTAAAAGTTGGTTTACCAAAGAAGTTTCACTTTTTTTTTATTAATTCAACCAATTCGACCTCAATATTCATAGTTAAGACAAAGTCTGTCGAGTCAGCTATCACATAACAATTCCTGGTGGTGGTATAAGAAATGTAACTTTATAATAATTTCGTTAGCATGTTCGACTACAGACATGAGGTCCTGGGTTCGAGACCCGGTTCGGGCCAATTCGAAATCGATATTGAGTTTTCTATTAAGATTTTCTCAATATTTGCCCGAAGTTTGGGAAGTGGCGGTGTGATCCACCCCCGTGCCTCGGAGAGCACGTTCACAAAGTCACATCGGACTATGAGAGTGAAGGAATAGAGAGTGCACTTTTGTACTATGCCTGCCAATCCGCACTGGAGCAGCGTGGTGGGTCTATGCTCTAAAAACCCTGTCTCCAGTAGTGAGGAGGCCTGTGCCCAGCAGTGGGACGTTAATGGGCTGCTACTTACTTCACTTTATTAATTTCGTAAGTAACATGTAATTTAAATTAATGAACATACAAGTCCGCCATTTTAAAATCACAATATGGCGTCCAATACATCAATTATGTAAACCCCTCAGCAATTACACCAACCGTTGTCCACTAAGTAGGTATTTCTCTTTTACAACAATTATAGGACAAAAACATTTCCAATAACTAACATCTATCTAATTCCCTTCCGATATCTAACTAGTAGTTACGTTATGTTGCCTTTCTTGTTACATTATGACATTAGACATCATTTTCATATTATTTATCGAGAAAGCAATAGGAATATACCGTCCCAATTAATTGGTACAAATTGAGTCTAATATCGACAAATTGAAGGTTTATTTAATAAATTATAAACAATATCTCCATTGTTGTCTACCTAAGTTACTTATTATATACTTATCTATTATATTTTCTTACGTTGTCGCATTAGTTAAGAAAATAATGCATTTCACGTAGTCGTATCGCGTTATTGTCTATTTTTTTCGTATATATATATTTTTTTAAAAATATACTAGCGTATCCACGCAATTTTGTAATGCAATTGAAAAATGGGTGGCAACAGGTGGATAAAAAAGACTAACACCTATTCATAGATCTACCAAATATATATACATTTTTTATAAGCCGCTTCCGAAGAGTTCGGTAACAAAAACTACGGACACGAGATTTTTATACATATATTAAAAAAATTTACAGCTTTCATGGTCACGTACACGCGTAAAAATTTTGGCTTAGTGGTGCGAGTACTCGCATTGCCAGCAGAGGTCTCGGGTTCGAACCTGGTAAGGGCGAATTTAGGAAATTGCATTTTATCATTTGTCTGAATCTGGAATGTTTAAAGACTTCCGCCGTGGCTAGTTACCACACTAGCAGCAAGGACTTGCCGCCAAGAAAAGAGATTTGTGGTCTTGTACGATGCTGTGTAGAAAGATAAATAAAAAAGCTTTGCAGTTGCGATTGCAAAACTATAATTGTAGCAAATTTTTATTCGTGAATTTGTCATTTTTAGAAGAATTTTTTTTAGTTTAATCTCGTTCTTACATAACAGTAAGTATGAGTTCCTTAAACATCTTTAAGAAGTCTCGTCTAATAATCTAAACGGAACTATAGTCTGAAAAATATATTAAAAACTTCCTTTATATAAACATTTTAACCCAACTTCGCACATACACATATATACACTTACACACGCATACTAATACTTACACATCAACGTATTCGACCATACACATATATATAGACATGCATGAAAACGCACTATAACGCACGCAAACACACTTCTACACACATGCTGGGTGCATGTGCCCCTGTAGACACAGCCCACCACACGGTAGCAGAATGTCTAGCCTGGGGATCGCAGCGACATATTATGACGTCGCTGATCGGCATCGACCTCTGACTGTCACGTATTGTGGATGCAATACTCGTCAGTGGGCAGAACTGGAGAGCGGTTGCCTCCATCTGCGAGACCATCATCTCGCTAAATGAGGCACGGCAAAGGGAGAGAGTGAATGCCGCCGAGGCACTCCAGTCCCGGCGGAGGGTAGTAGGAACCAGAAAACCGAGGTTCCTACAACCTCTCCCCATATAGAAAATCTATAAGCCGGCCTCATCCGGTGAGCCAGAGATGAATGCCCCAACGAACCTCTGGCTCCCCATGCATGGATGATGACAGGCCCCGCTGGGTTTAGGTGGGTATTCTGGCAATGCCAGCGAGTCCCACACTCCGTGCGTAAATGCTGGGTGTATGTTTGTATAAGTGTGTTAAATACATACTCATTATTTTTGTATTATTTTTGAGTTTTAGATTTTGTTCTCTCTCCTAATTATGTCAATCATGCTTAATAAGCCAAAATGTGAATCGGTAAGAAACTGCCCCCTATGATACTAGCTTATCTAGTTTAGGGGTCCAGCGCCCCTAGTCAAGATGACATTCTAAGTACGATAACGCTACGTCGAACGACCATGGCAATTGTTCATATGACCACGTGACATATCGATAATACGTCGTTCTACTGGTGTTAGCGTACTTAGAATGTCATTTCGTCTACATGCCCTGTTGTTATGGTCGTATTAGGCTTTACGTTCAACGTATGTTATAACGTAAAATTTTTTGATCATTTCTAAAAAAATATTATGTAATTATTCCAGTGAATTAAAACATTTAGGTATTTAGTAAATACCCAGTAGAAACTTACCACATATAAAACCGCAACCCTCTCGAAAGGAAATACGATCACGCTTTATTTACCAATATGGCGTCGAATAGTGACAGGCGGAACGCGTTAATAATTCGAGAATAATCATATTATATACGTCGCTTATATTATTTGCATTTGATTTACACAGAAATCCATTCAGTATTTATTTTAATTTAATTGAATAAAATACAAAATCCTTACTAATATTATAAATGCGAAAGTAACTGTCTGTCTGCTTTCATGCCAAAACTACTGAACCGATTTGAATGAAATTTGGTACACAAATAGCTTATAGCCTAAGAAAGGACATAGGCTACATTACTTTCTTAAAAAAATAGGGTTCCCTAATAAAAATGCATTAATGTAACTAAAAGTGTGAAAAAATTGGTCACCTAAAATCTGACGTTACGTGCGCTGCGAAAACTATTGAAGATAGAACAAAAAAATGTACAGTATTATAGAACGTGTCAATATCTACAAAAAAGTCCATGATGCTATATATCTAACTACTGTAGTTATGCCACTATAACTACTTTTTTGCATTTTAAAATTTTATAAAAGTGCCGGCAATAATCAAACCATATTATTCATACCTTTTTATTAATCTATAATCTATTAATTGATATTTTATTAAAGAACATTTCAATACCTATAAAATACTATTTAAATGATTAAAATCGGAGTTTCAATTCAAAAGATATAACGAATTTAAAAATATCTATCTAAAGAAAAATAATGACTTCCGACTCGAACTCCCAGAGTGTCAAATGTTGTGTATAGGGAAGTTGTGAGATAATAAAGTATTACAAATAAATCTTTTCTTTTAAATTATAGCAGAAAGTGTTGCATTTTGAGTATAATAATCAAGCTTTTTTTATTGCTGACAGTTTAGCGCTTGACTGTTATCTCACCTGATAGTAAGTGATGATACAGTCTAAGATAGAAGCGCGCTAATCTGGTAGGAGGCGATATAACCCATACGGTTTCTAGACAGCATCGTACCGAAACACAAATCACTTTGTTTTGGCGGTACGTCTTTGCTAAAAATTACTTAAAATCTTCTTTCAAAATCTGTAGAGTATTTTTTAATTTACTAATGACGGATATTGTACGAAAATGATGTTACGCTTTTAATATGTATTATCAAATCAAATCAAAATATTCTTTATTCAAGTAGGCGCAAAAAGCTATTTTTAATCGTCAATAGCCTGTCCGGTAATCTATCACCGGTTTGGAAAGTTGATTCCGCTGAGCAGAAACTGGCAAGAAACTCAACGGCTATTACTTACGGCTATACTGTATTAATCACGAACCTGAAGTGACAATGGGCGGGGCACATAGTCTAACGGACCGGAGGACGTTAGGGCCCCAAGGTGCTGGAGGGGCGACCCCGCACCGGGCGGCGCAGTGTAGGGCGACCACCGAGGCGATGATGACGGCGAAGACGACGCAATATCAGTGGCAATACCCGGACTTGATCTGGATGGACCCGCTAGCGTAGCCAGCGGGATCCAGCCCGTATGATTGCGGGCAAAACAAAATACCAGGCATCAAATTGATGTCTGAGGAAGATGCCCGGGCAAGGAGGCACTGCCTCGAGGCCCTCAACTAAAGTTGAGAAGAACCCAGGAGTCACTAGGTGGACCGACGACATAAACAGGGCCGCCGGTAGCTGTTAAAGCCAGGCGGCGCAAGATCGGGCCTTGTGGGCATCATTTCGTGAGACCTATGTCCAGCAGTGGATGTCCATCGGTTGAAGCGACGACGATACTGTATTAATCTTTGTAAAGTAACATCTCTATATTCATCTAATATATAAAATTTCCCTGTCACAATGTTAGTTACCGTACATCTCCGAAACGGCTTTACCGATTTGTACCAAATTTTATATCCGTATTCAGCAGATCTGAGAATCGGCTACTATCTATTTTCAATACCCCTATGTAATAAAGGTGGTTCATCCTTAAATTTCTTTTTGAATTTTTGCACGAAAATTTTTTTTTTTTTGTGATACTGTATACAAAAATACATACAACCCTAAATTTTCACCTTTCTATTACCAACCCCTATTTTTTTAATAGCGATAAAAGGAATTATATGGCAAAACAACGTTTGCTGGGTCAGCTAGTTAGACTATAAATGTATGTGTGTGCCTAATAATTTGAAAGTGATTATAAACGAAGTGAAATAAAACTTTTGAGTTAACGAAAATCAATCTATAGTCCAAAGTAGTTTCCACTGCCGCGAAATCTACGCGGGTGACACCGCCGGGCATGGCTAGTTATTATATAAACAATCCAATAAAAAAAAGGTTGAAATTTATTTTAAGGGCGAGAAAATCTCAAAATCCTGTGGTAATCAAGTAATCTTTGAGTGTTGCATTTTTTTTTCATTGTTTCACCAGACACTGTAAATCAATCAAGCGTCCGAGGGCGGTGATTATCACTGACGTTTCCTCGGGGGTTCGATTCCCGTGCGAGTCATCAATCAAAAGTTCTATTTTTCCCTTTGATTCTGTAATTTTTACCTCCAGGCGCTTTTCAAAATCGAACGTTTTTGTTGGATAAATTCTTTGGATTTACTCGCTTCCAGATTTATATTTACAGTATTTAGATATAAAAAAGTTAAAAGTGCGTGCGTACAAATTACACATGTCCGAAGTTAAACCTCTTTGGCAAACAAATTTTTAAGTCTTGTTTATATTTATACAAATCTAAAACTTTAGATTTCCGGAACTTGGATTGAGGAATAAAGTAAGATCTGTTAGGAATTTAATTGTCACTAAAGTATTAAGCGTCGAAAATGAATACAAATAATTTATTGAAATCTCAAATGAAGAATCTATAATATAAAAAGGAATCGCAAAATGTGTTGGTAAGCGCATAACTCAACAACGCCTGAGTCATTTTGCCAATTCTTATTTATAAATGTTCGTTGAAGTCCAAGGATGGTTTTTACGACGAGAAAAGTTTGAATAATTGTAAAACCCCCCTAAAAACAGCCCTTTTCTGTTTCCCATACAAAGGTCATCTTACTTAGACTCACTTAAACTTTCTGTTGTCTAAGCATTGTAGGTGTTTTCCTAACGTCAAAGAGTCAATTTGCATTTTATTGCCGCTGCACAATGTTAAAAATCAATTGAATAGTCAAAACCCAACCAAATTGAATAGTCACAAAATGTGTACTGCTGTAATTTCATTTCGAAAATCATTTCGTGAAACTGAAATCTGCCACATTTCAAATCTTTTTGACAGAACGAAGTTGGTCGGGTCTGCTAGTTGTAAATAAAAATGCCATGTTTTGAATTTCAAATTTAGTAAAGCGAATTCATGAAATACTTTTATTCTATATTTTATGAAAAATAGTGTATTAAATTATTAAATGATGTGTGGCAAATTATAACGCCACATTTTATTTATAAATATTTAAACTACCTAACCTTCAAACGAGTTAGCGTAGAAAAAGCTGCACATCTTTACGACGCTAATCATGCGTTTCACCCTCAATACAGATGGTTAAATAATGATTAAACGTGGAAATGTCTTTTTTTGTCGTTGGGAAATGCTTTTATGCACCCACGAGTGTAGGACTTACTGAATAACCAGAATACCCGCTAAAGCCCAGCGCATTTCCCATCATCCTTGGATGGAATAACTAGTGGGTCCCATTTCTCATTCCACTCTAATGACCCGGATGATGCCGACTATAACAGTCTACAGTTTACTGAGGGGAATAGTGGAGCGTGGGGATTCTTTTTATCATCGTCATCGCAATATTATTCCAATAGAGCTATGTTCTTTAGGCAATTATTTGCAGTACAGGGTAATGAACTACCTCCGCTGATCAGAACCTTTGAATATATTTAAAACACTCATCTAAATCCACGTAAACGACGACTAAACATATGTGTATTAGTACGTACCTTTTTATTATAATATGTATTTTTTGGTTTGTAATTATGTAAATATGTTATGTATTTGACAGCGCACAGATTGTTAATCGGTTTACAATCGATTCGGACTTGACATTTTCTAGGTTGACAGCTGACATAACATCAAGCGCTGGGGTGGCGGCCATTATTTGTTCGGATTTCATATAATGCGCACGCGCTGACGTTTTCTGGTGGAATGTTTTAAATCAAGTTATACTTAGTTAAACATCTAAAATTATAAGAGTTGATTCATTATACTGAAATTAATAAAGAAGGAACTAATTTATAAGGAAATAATAATTCAGTGCTTATTAAGGTTGTCGAGAAGTAATCGCTGATTAGGGATAAGACCGCCTTTTTATATATTAGCTTTTGTCAGTCGTCATATAGTGTACAAATAAAATGTATATTTATTTATATATATATAGATAAGAGAAGAAGAAAAAGATAGAAAACAGCTTTAATAGGTAAAAGCGCATTTCGCAATCAAGTTATAAACCACTAAAATTCACTTCTCACTCGATTCTGTTCAAAACTATTGAAAATTGACTTGAAATTTCGTTATATGCCTCATTTTGAAATGTATTCGGTCAATTGGTTTCTAATTCCCCTTATGTCCACAGGGTCGTCAAAAGCGCGATTGACACCGAGAGAAACAGCTAGTATTTTATGTGTGTATCCTACGAGTTATACCTATCAATCAATTAATTACACAAGCAAAGCGATATATCAAAAAAGTAGAGCAATTTTCAAACGTGAAACCGTTTTCTTTTTCTTTAAAAAACACATTTTGTAGGTATATGAATATGCGGTTAATTGCAGCTAATTCGTGCCCCAGAGCTACTATTACCGAGTATCGAACTGAAGACCGCTGCTATAATTCCACTGCACATCTGAGCGGTGATTTATGACTGTTGGTGGATTATGATACTGGAAAATAGTTAAGTAAGTTGAAGTTGTTTAAGTATTAAACCGTTACAGATGTTTCATGTTCGAATCAAATGTCTGGCTTCCCTTTCTCTTACGCGATATGTAAGCTCCTCCTCTCTCACTCTAACTCAGCGCTAACAGCGTTAACCGTAGTTCAAACAGACCAAGAATACATTATATCGCTTATTGTCTTACGGAATACTGTTATGGGGTAAAGCGGTGGACATTGAAACTTTACACATCGGCATATTTAGCAAATTATAAAAATAAACCTATATTATCATTTTTTTATGTTTCGCTAAATATGCCGGTGTGTATATATTTATTTTACAAAATAGAGCAATACGTGCCATGTATCAATTAAGATCTCGTGCTTCTGTAAGAGAAATTCACTAAATTTCAATGAACTCCTACTTGTCATCTCTACCGCATTTATTTTATTTTTATGCTTCTTTTGCCATGCCCAAGTTTCACTGCCATGCATAAGTGTTAGCACCAACTCCTCCACGCATAGCCAGTCTGGCCATTTGAGACACCCTCTGGCTATTAAAAAAGCCGTGCAGAGCACCATTTACCACATTCCATGCATTCACTCTCCTTTCAATATCACTTTCACATCTTCCACTTATTCACCAATGTAAACTTGTCATTATAGGTTGAATTAAAACTGATTTTATTGTTAAATATAATTCAGAAAGATAAACAATCTCAGAGATCAGTGTTGGAATAGTTTATTTCTTATAAACCACGACTGTCAATCTATAGCAACCTCTATTTAATTACCGCACCGATGTAGTATTACAGTCTGTCCGTATGTACGACTAATTGCGGAGCGATTGGTTGATTATAGGGGATTCGATTCCGTGCAGTTCTCACGCCGTGCTTTGATATATTGGGGTGAGTGTGTAGGTTGTAGGGAGAGCATGTCACTTTATTTTTCTTTCATTTCCCTACAAAAAGTCTTTAGTTAAATCGAATTATCTTATTTTAATCTCAAAATGTGATTTATATACGGATTATTATTTATCATATGTATTGTATACCAGTAGTTTATCATAATTATATTCTTAGTGAATACCGCTTTTTTTTCTCGCTGGGAAATGCATTTGCGCACCCCTGCCACGAGGTAGGGAGTGTGGGACTCGCTGGAAAGGCAAGAATACCCACTAAAACCCAGCGACACTCTACTCAGCCTGAATTGGGAGTGTCAGAGGGTTCCTGGCGCATTCACCCTGACACACCCAGGTGAAACCGGCTGAGGATATTCAAGGAGGAGACAAGAGACGTTCGTAAAGACGCCTCTTGCCGCCCAGCCTCCTCCTACGAAGGGGAGCAGCATCTGCTGCAACTTCCATCTTTGCATTCCATCCTATATTACTGTCAAGCATGGCACCTACTATACTTGGCAGTGAGAGATCCGCTCCGATGAGGGACATCAGAGGATGTCGCTGTGGCCTCCAAGCTAGACATTCTGCCACAGTGTGGGCTGCCGTATCGAAAAATTGCAATTTACCAAATCGCTTTACGAACTCGCATCCAGTTAAACTTTTCCGAAGAGTAGCAGATTGAGCTACGACATCATTGAACACAGCTCACCTCTCTTACCGTCTTTCAGTGCCCTTGAGTTTGTCTGGAAGACATCTCACACTATTTTATAAGTCTTGATCTATTTTTTATGTTATTTGGTGGTGTACAGTAAAGAGGATTAATAAATTAAAGTAAAATCTGTAATAGTAAAAATATGCTCATCTTATTTTTCGGCTAATAATCGTCTCAAATCGTACTAATCACAGTTTAAATATTTTTTTCTGTTAATACATTCTTTAAATATTTGGAAATAGTATTTAACTGTCCCTATTTAACTGTGTGTATACAATATCTCATCCATAGTAACATATATAGAGGAGTTTGCGAGGATGCGCTAATCTCAGGAACTAAATGTCCAATTTGAAAAATTCATTCAGTGTTAGATAGCCCATTTATCGAGGAACGGTATAGTACATATCATCACATTAAGATCATTAGGAGCGGTGCAGCAATGAAGAATTTTTCAAAATCGGGGATTTTTTCTTTTGAGCGCTTCCCTGCGCGGTGTAAATGGTTAAAGTTTCATAAAAATTATTTATGACAGAATTGTTCCTCTTTAAAATTTCTAAATGAAACTGTGACAACATATGTCTACATTTTAAGGTTGGCTCACCATTACCTCCGATATGGTTATCTTTTTTATGTGTCGCAGACGAAGTTGCGCGAATCAACTAGTAGATGATAAATCTATATTTGAGATTGCTGAAATTCAATTAAACAAGTACGTCCTAGTGTTTGTTTAAAGTAACCGTTGGGGCGGGATTCAGGATCAGACACTTCCCTCCAGTTTTAGTGGACTGTATGGAGTTCTTATGGCTTCGATCTTGATGGTTCCTGCCGTAGTGTTCAGTGCTTCGTTCTTCAGTTCTTGCAGGTTCGGATGTTTAGTCCTTCAATGTTAACAAGTCGCGCTTAGTTTTAGGATCCACTCCGATTGGGAGTCTAAGGCGAAATATGCTTCCAAACTCTGGGAGAGGCTTTTTATACAACTCTCCCACCCGGCACATACATATGGCCGTGACGAGTAGGAGCTAGGGCGATTGCGGGTGATATAGGTGTGGGAGGGATTAGTTGCCACGTCACGCCAAGAGTTATTTTTTTAATTGACGCTATGTATATTTTTATACGCATCTGTTAGTTTTAGAAAAAAATAAATAACCGCAGATACTATATACATATTCCTCGATGAAGTTTTTCTACGAAAAAAATTGTCTAATGCTTGGATTACTACTTGAGTTCAGTATTCTAATTGAACTATAATCTTATTTGATCATAGAGAGAAGAGGTGTCATCTTATGTATACCTAACATGGCATCTGAGATTTATTGTGATAATACCTCACCCAACTTTCCCAAAGACGTACAGAAAATCAGACCTATAACAGAATTTCTAAAATGAAAACCTTAGACACTGCAGTTATATAACAATAAAATCATGGTCCCCATACAAAAATCAGGCCTAACCAATACACAATACCAAATCGTATGTTATTTCAAAATTCGTGCAATTTTTTCTTAATAAATTTAAGAGAACGTGTAATTTTTTGAGGATGTTGAAAAATTTTTCATGTGTTATAGCGATTCTACAGGATTGTTATGACTTTTAGGATCCCACTGATGCTGGATTGGATTTAAAAATTTCTATAATAATCTGTTTTAAGTATTTATGCCATAAACAAAAAATTCCATGTACATATATTACAGTCTTTACATGATATAAAGAATCTTTTAAAGTTCTTTAAGTAATAAACTTGCCAATTAACGTATTTCTTAAAGTGACTAAGTTATATCAGATCAAATCAAAACATTACATAACGCGTATTGTTATACGAGTATATAATGTTGAAGTTCATTTTGAATTTTATTTAAGTGATAAAAATGTTTGGAATTGTGTCCAGTTGCACATGAAAGCAAAAGATTACACGTTGTAAGGTACATAAAGTAAAATATGCTCTAAAAAGTAAGAAATTATTGCGTATTCTTTTATAGTGTTCTTTGTATTCTCATATTCGGTGTCGGTGTGAGCCGAGGTGCCTACATATACTCCTATAGGTGAAAAGGTCGCGGGAGGTGCCAAGTGGAACCGCGGGGAACACCTTCCTTGGCTGACACCGACTCCGAATATGAGAATACGAAGAACACTATAAAAGAATACGCAATTATTTCTTACTTTTTAGAGCAATATTTGTAAGTTTGTTTTGAAGGCGGTTCTTTTTTTGTTAAAATTTTTATTTATTTTTTGATTTTTAGTGAATCTGAAGCAAACTAACAAATTTGTCTCAATATGTGTACACCTAAAAACCAGTCGCAATGCAGCAACAGACGTAAGCTCATTGCTATTTGATTACAGACACTTATATTTTCTGCCATAAACCGCATTCCTACTGTAAGCCGTTGAGGAGATCCATTGATCTTCATATTTAACTTCGACTAGCTCTTTACCATACCGAAGTTACGGTAGGCAACTCAAATATCTGGATAGCTTATAGAAGATTCTGTCGAGTATCGTTCACTT
Organism: Elymnias hypermnestra; assembly: GCA_015832385.1. Taxonomy (NCBI): domain Eukaryota; kingdom Metazoa; phylum Arthropoda; class Insecta; order Lepidoptera; family Nymphalidae; genus Elymnias; species Elymnias hypermnestra. The sequence continues at coordinate 475,997 of JACTOM010000924.1, read as the reverse complement.
GCTCCTAAGAATTGAAGAGTTCCGTCACTTTGTCATGGATTCCATCATCAGAACCTAACCAAACTATCACAAAACAACCCTTGAAGTATATCCTTTCCAATAATAAAAGAATCATCGAAATCGGTTGGCGTGATCTTGAGATATTCTTGCATTTGTCGCCCACATGCTTAATGAAAATTTAACATTTATCCGGTTTTGTCATGGAAGCCATCATCAGAACTGGATTTTAAAAAAATGGGACCCTATGACGAGCACCACCTTTCATTTAAAAAAAAATCATCAAGATCGGTCGGGAGATATGAGGTAACAAACATAAAAAAAATACAGACGAATTGATAACCTTCTCATTTTTTTGAAGTCGGTTAAAAACTATATTTAAAAGAATAACCGCTCAGTTTCTTGCCGGTTTCTCCTCATTCAACTGTCCGAACCGCTGGTGAACGTGTTACCAACGGACAGACTACTTGTTACAAACGATTCAAAAGTGCTTTTAGAACCTACGTGAACTTGAAACGATGATCAATGATGATCTGATGATGATCAAGTAATACTTGCGTCATCCGCTAACGAGCTTCAGGAGATGCTAAATATTATGAATGAAGCTTTGAAAGGGAAAGGAATGAAAGTGAATGTAAACAAAACGAAAGTTATGCTTTTTGAACGAGATGAATCTATGATGAATGGCAATATTTTGATAGATGGGGAACAAGTGGAAGAGGTGAAAGAATTTGTATACTTGGGATCTAAATTTACAAAAGATGGAACATGTGAAAGTGATATCGAAAGGAGAGTGAATGCAGGGAATATGGTAAATGGTGCTCTGCATGCTTTTATGAATAGCCAGATGGTGTCTCAAAGGGCTAGACTGGCAGTGCATGCTGGAGTGTTGGTGCCAACACTTATGTATGGTAGTGAAAGTTGGGTATGGCAGAAGAATCACAAAAGTAAAATAAATGCGGTAGAGATGAGAGCGTTGAGAAGCATGAGTGGATTAAAACTGAGTGACAGAGTGAGAAATAGTGTGATAAGAGAACGTTGTGGTATAAAAGAAGACGTAGTGACTAAAATTGAGAAAGGTATGCTTAGATGGTTTGGGCATGTAGAGAGAATGAATGAAAGGAGACTGACAAAAAGGATTTATGAGTCAAGAGTGAATGCGAAAGTTGGAAGGGGAAGACCAAGGCGAACGTTCCTGGACCAAATCCAGGACATTTTAAATAACGGCCAGGTCAAGAGTACTCTAAACCGACGAACTTGTATGAAAGATTTAATGAGATTGAAAGAAGCGAAGGAGATATGCAAGGATCGTGGCAAGTGGAAGGATGTTGTCTCTGCCTACCCCTATGGGAATAAGGCGTGATGCTATGTATGTATGTATGTATGTTTAAGTTTCTGGCACATGGTTAGGGCATTTAGAAAGAATGAATGAAAGGAGACTGACAAAAAAGATTTATGCGTCAAGAGTGAATGCGAAAGTTGGAAGGGGAAGACCAAGGCGAACGTTTCTGGGCTAAATCCAGGACATTTTAAATAAGGGCCAGGTTAAGAGTACTCTAAACCGACGAACTTGTATGAAAGGTTTAATGAAAGTGAAAGAAGCGAAGGAGTTATGCAAGGATCGTGGCAAGTGGAAGGAGGTTGTCTCTGGCTACCCCTATGGAAATGAGGCGTGATGTATGTTTGTATGTTCTGGCACTGTTCTGCCTTATTATTTATTTTAGTCCGCTTCTCAACGTAAAAAGGTTGTCTGGAAGAGATTGCTTGTAGCAATAAGACCGCCTTTGCACGCTATAATTATAGTAATAAGTATCTTAGTTTATATGTCTTTTTATTTTTTGTCTTGTGTGCAATGAAGTGTTTTCTCACTCTCTCTCTACGAGAATTTGAATAAAATATACTTTATAGTTTTAGTAATTATTAAATTTCCATATCCCTCCTAAAACTCTGAAGGTTTTAATTTCCCGGATTGTTTCATTAATTCTTATAATGTGAAAGTCATTGCTGAGTTAAGTCTAGTTCAAGTGTTTAAGCAATGCGTAGATGTATTATTCAGTCGCTGTTATAGTGGTACGAGTACTCGCTTCGTTAGCAAAGGTCCCGGGTTCAATCCCTGGCAAGGCTAATTTAGGAAATTGTATTTCTGATTTGTGTCAGTCTGCATTGGTGTAATGCTTCGGCCGTGGCTAGTTACCACCCTACAAGCAAATACGTACTGCAAAACAAACAGGTTTCTTTTCCGGTATGATAGTAAATTTTCTCTTACTAGATTAACGCAGTTCCATCTTAGGCTATATCATCAGGTGTGATCATAGTCAAGGGATAACCCTTCAGCAATAAAAATGATAGTTCAAGTTATATTAATATGCATATATCTGTTTTTATCTAACATTATTTAAAACAAAATATATTCAAACGTTCTCTACTTGTAAGATAGTTATTGGATCTTGACTGAAACTTCAAGACCAGATCAGGTCTAGACAAATTAGAAAACTAATTTCATAATTTTTCCACGACCGTAATCAAACCAAGCAGTTTTTGTTAGAGAAGCGATTCCTTACCTCATTACTCAAATATTTTCGAGGTCTTGTTTTTTTGGAGAGGTACATAAAAAAAGTAAGTACAAATTCAAAATCTGGGATATACGAGTACATGATTTAAGATAAAACACTGTCGCAATTAGTTATAGATGTCTTGACGGTCTCCCTTTTACAATTGTACAAATACTCATATTGCTGGTGGTACTGGGTTCCGACTGTTGGAAAAACAAATTTAGGAAATCGTCGTTCCAAACGATGGACGTCCTCTGCTGGACATAGGTCTCACGTAATGATGTCCACAAGGCCCGATCTTGTGCCGCCTGGGTCCAGCGGCTACCGGCGACCCTCCGGTGCGGAGTCGCCACTCCAGCACCTTCGAGCCCCAACGTCCATCGATCCGTCGGATTATGTGCCCCGCCCATTGCCACTTCAGGTTCGCGATTCGTAGGGCTCTGTCGGTGACATTGGTTCTGCTACAGATATCCTCATTTCTGATTTGATCACGCAGAGAAACTCTGGGCAAAGCCCTTTCCATCGCACGCTACATGACTCTGAGCTTTCGTTTGAGGACCATATTTAGCGACCACGTTTCTGAGCCGTCGGTCATCACTGGCACCACGTACTGTTCGAAGAGCTTTGTCTTCAGACACGCTGGCCTAAATGCCACATACCGATAACGGGTAGCACCGTTATCCGTGCGAGAGAGTTAGCACTGCGATGACCAACCCGCCTGCCAAGCTTGGTGATTACTGGCATTTAGGAAATGGCATTGCCTTATTTGAATCTAGTTTGATGAGAGGTTTTGACCTAGTCTAGTTACCAACCTATTAAAATATATATGCCAAGTTGCAATTTATGTATAGAAACCTCTTACTAATTTAGCACGCTTGCAATTTAGCCTGTAGCATCATTTACTATTAGGTGAGATGACATTCAAGAGCTAACTTCAATCAGCATCTTTCCTAAAGCTATATCTAAATCGCCTCTAACTTCTAACAAGGACGATTTTATTTCAAGTTCATTAATGATGTTTTAATTGTAGGCTGTTATAATAATTACGTAAGAGCATGAAGAGCATTGTAAAATTAAATGCCTAATACTTATAATTATATCTTACCGGCTTCTGATAAGGTAGGCGATGTTAAAAAGTTTACCACATAAATGTTAGGACGTAGATTAATAGAGGTAAGGAGCTTTAAAAGATATGATGATTAATCTATAGGTTCAAATGTTGGAAATTGAACCCAGGATCTCTGCTATCAAAGTATGTACTCCCAGCATTGATCACATATATCTAAGTACGTGAATACAATAAAAGAAAATCCTTCATCTAAATATATCTCACAAGTTGCAACCATCCTGCTTAGGTACATCGCGTGAGTTGCGTGTTTACCCGCAATTATGTTTGGTATTCAGTTCCTTTTCTTTTATCTTTAAAGACCTTTGTTTTTAATATACAACTAGACGAAACCCGTGATTTTGTTGCAGCACAGCATTTGTTAAAATATAAGGTTACTAAAAATTTATAACATCGTCGCTGAAATATCCTCATGCGATGTGGGCAACGAGAAATGAGTGCCGGCTATTATGAAGTAATAAAACCGTGTATGCGTGGGAAATTCTCGGGAAGTACCTGGAAGACTCGGGAGGATGTTCCAGGTTGTGCCGGACTCATACCGGCTAAAACCCAGCGGTGCTACTAAATCACTCGGAGACGGGGTTACGAGAAAGCTATTGACAAACGATTGCCTGAAGCACCTGGCAAGCCACCAACCACCTCGCCGGATCTTTTCTTGTTAGACAACGGACACCGCATCCGTTACTCAAAGGTCACCACTAAGGAGGTACACGGCGAACGTAGGCACTCTCGCCTTCTTCCCGGCCTCCCTCTACGAATACTGGAAGCGGTCACGTCCGCCTCTCTCAACCGTTTTGCCATCTCCGTCCGCGTCATGACATCCTCGCAGAAGGAGAGCATATCACACCAAGCTTTCTCGCTGCTCACCATCATTATAATGGCGGTGGGATGTGGGACTATGGGGAAATCTATATTATACAAAATTTTAAGACACTATGGCAAATAGTTTTGGAGTTCTCGTGATGACTCAAAGAGTGATTGTTTTTCACTTATATATTCTGATTCCGCGTGAGTCTTTGAAGTCAGTAGGATAAACAGTCGCACGAAGTTGAAATATATGTTAAGTTTCTTAGAATTTTCCAATTTTCTGCTCAAAACAATTATAATCAAATGAGATCGTGGTCAAGCGCTCACTTGTAAGCAATAATAGTATATCACGCATCTAGGGACGAAAGTATGACATCGCCGCCCGGGTGATAATTGTGATAAAAACGCGGGTAGCAATGCTATACTTTCGTCCCATGGTGCGTAGACAATTTTTCATCAGACCGGGATCAAAAGTTCAGTAAAGTTGTAAATAATGAAATTTAAAATAACATGCTTTGGCTACATAACTAACCAACGAGTTGTTTACTCATTTATTTATGACAACTTTCAAACACAGACTATATTATAGCCTTAAAATAAGCTTAGATTTGCAATAAAAAACGCAATATCTGCGAAACTGAATATTTTTTTTAATAATTAAAAAAAAAACAAAAAACAAATCCTTGTTAATCATAAGCAGTATCGAGTGAATTAGAAATTTTGATTATGCAGCAAAACAAATTGCCAAATATTTTGACATAAAAACAAAGCGCGCATGCGTCGAAAATTTAGGGCATGCGTACTTAATTACGCATTTATTTAATTGGAAAGCAATGTGGCCCTTTCGTCACTCAAATAGAGCCGAAAGTAAGAACTTTCGTTATAGATCTCCGTCGACGTCGTCGCTTCAACCGATGGAAGTCCACTGCTGGACATAGGTCTCACGTAATGACCTCCAGAAGGCTCGATCTTGCGCCACCTGTGTTCCTACACTGCGTCGTCCGATTTGGGTCGCCATTCCAGCACCTTCGGGCCCCAACGTCCATCAGTCCGTCGGACTATGTGCCCCGCCCATTGCCACTTCAGGTTCGCGATTCGTAGGACTATGTCGGTGACTTTGGTTCTACTACGGATCTCCTCATTTCTAATTTGATCTCGTAGAGAAACTCCGAGCATAGCTCTCTCCATCGCAATCTGAGTGACTCTGAGCTTCCGCATGAGGCCCATAGTCAGCGACCACGGTATAGGTTGATCGGTATGATGAAAGAAATATAAACTTTTAACTATGTGTATTTATATATACAAGAGGTCCAAATATGAGTAACATGATAAAAAAACAAGCAATATGAAACAAAAAGGGAAACCGATACCTATCGCTAGATCAACATTTGATAATTATAAGTTTGTAGCGATATTACGAAGAACATGCGGCTATTTTGATGAAAAAAATATAGATTTATTACGATCCTTGATTGATCGGTGATGAATTCGATGCGAGGGATATACTAAGGCAACGCATAGAGTCGAAACGATTTTCGTTTAATGTAAAAAATAAAAGATCAACAGTAATTTACCTAGAACCTACCAGCAAAGACCTGCCGCAAAACTAAATACTTTCCTATGCGATAGATATTCCTTTGTGTAGAAACTACAACAGGTAAATTTCCTCTTACCAGGCTAGCGCATTATTATCTTAGAGAGTATCATCACTTACCTTTACGTGATGTTACAGTCAAACAGATATGAGATCATGAGTTTTGTATTAAGAGATTCTCAATATTTGCCTAAATTTGGGAAGTATCGAGTGATCTCTCTCTGGTCGTGATGGACTGCCGTCTCATTAGACTATGAGAGGGTAGGAATAGAGAAAACACTTACACTTGCGTACTATACTTGCCAGTCGAACAGCGTGGTGGGTTTATGCTTTAAAGATCATCACTCCTATGAAAGAGAAAGAAATCTGTGCCCAGTATTGATTGGTAAATTACCTATTACCAAGGTGGTGTGACCAACGTCACTTATTATTGGATTTTCTTTTATTGCCCCCTGATTAGAGTTTGACTGCCAAATTTTTCCCAACTCCGAGAAAATCTTAATAGAAAACTCAATTACAATGCAAGTAGTGCAATTACTCAATGCATGTTTTTTTACAGATATTTATATTACATAATTACGCCTATGCACCGAATAAAGTTATTTTCTTTCTTTCAATTTCGATTATGAATTGCCTCGACCCGGGGCTCGAATCCAGGACCTCTGCTAGTAAAGTGAGTACTCGCACCACAGCGCCAACGAGGCCGTCAAAAGATGGAATCATAGCAAAAAAAATATATAATTTAAAACATATTCAGCTCCATGGATATCTCTGTGAATATTTTAATTGATCGACGTCTCATATTTTTTGGACATATTAATGCTCCGATTTCGATATACCCGATTGATTTAGTGCCCCGAGCGGCTGACGCGGTTCTGATAAAATTCATAACCAAATTTATTATTTCCAGGGAAACCTTGTAATAACATCACGCTATGATGCCGATAAATATTGAAACAAATTTTAATCACGATATAGCATTCGATTGTCTAGTCTAGAGGGTAACAAAGTAACCGGATTGAGATTACGATCCTTTTAAGAAAACACGTGATTGCACTTCATTTAAAAAGTAAACATATTACTGTTATATATAGATGCCTCATTGGTCTAGTGGTCAGCTTGTTCTGCTAAAGACACAAGGTCCTGGGTTCCAGTCCTGGGTCGGGCAAATTAAAAAATCGATACTGAGTTTTCTATCAAGATTTTTTTATTTTATTTTACAAAATCCACAGCCCTCTTAAAACTAACTTATAATCTAATTAAATTAACTTAAGGCTAATTACGGATTTTATTGGACTAATAAGCGCGTGGGTGTGAGTCTGTCTATGAATATGTGTGTGTGTGTGTGTCTGGAGTCAAATACAAGCTACCTACCCAGTATTTAAATTCATTAATTTTAGTCATTCTTTTTAAACTTTAGTTTGTTGCTATGGAAGATATCGACGTCAGAGTAATTAGTATTTGCCCGAAGTTGGGAAGTTGGCAGAATGTTCCAACCCCATGCCTCGGAGAGCACGTTAAATTGTCAGTCCTGAGCCTGATCTCTCACCATTCGTGTCGGATTCCCGTCACCTCAGACTATGAAAGCGAAGGAGGAGCTGTGGTGCAGCTTTCTCTTATGAATGCGAAGACCTGTGCCTAGCAATGGCACGTTAATAGGCTGCTACTTACCTTACCTTTATATCAAGCCTTCTACGTATAAACGGTCATCTCGCCTAAGACATTTTGACATTTTTGTAATTTTGACAATTAAATCATTCTGATGATCAATCAATTAGGTTAACTCTAGTAAGTTACATAAAATTGACAAGTCATTCAAGGGTAACTGTGTATACGTTTTATAACTCCCAGAAGAAATTAAAAGATGTCAATGAGTAAATTTAAATCTTTCATTAAAAGAAAGCTAATAGTGAAATCATTTTATAATTTGAAGGAATATTTGGATGACAAAAAAACATGGGAGTGAATGAATTGCTCTATATACATCTTGATATAGAATAAATTAAGAATATATAGTGTAATGATGATGAAATAAAAAAACGTACACCCGACTGAGTTTGTTGTGGGCTCTTCTCAGATCAGGGCGCGAAAGAACCCTCGTAACTTCAGATTGTAAGTCGTTCTTTAATGTTACCACCAGTCGTTCATTGAAATATTATATAAAAAAAATGACGATTCATAAGTGCTGTAATAGGCATACTTGAATAAAGATATTTTGACTTTTGACTTTGACTTTAATGATGCTTAAAAAACATCATTAGTACATAGGTACAATTATTATTAACTTGTCTTTGAAGCACTGTTTTACAGAATTAGGATTTCATACATGACTTTTCAAACGTAGGGTCTAGTCGACTGTCAAAGAGACTCTGCATAAAATTAACAAATCAAAACAAAATATTCTTTATTCAAGTAGGCTCAAAAACACTTTTGAATCATCAGTAGTCTGTCGGTTGCTAACAAATCTACCACCGGTTCGGAAAGTTGATTCCGTTAAGAAGAAACCGGTAAGAAACTCAACGGTTACTCCTGTAAACATAGTTTTTGTAAGTTACAATGTGTTTAGCTTTCATATGCAACTGGAATCAAGTCCATACATCTTCGTCGCTTAAATAATCGTCAACTTTTGTAATAGGACATATTTCTTAAACTATAGGGACAAACAAATCATATAAAAGTTCATTCCTAAAATAAACAGATGTTCTAGATTTGTCACTGAATACATTTAAAACATTTTTTAAATAAGGCTACTTTAAAAATCATACCATAACGTGAACCTAGACAAAACCTCTGAGTAGCAAAATATGAATCAAAAAAATATCTTTATTCAAGCAGGCATATTACAGCACTTTTGAATCGTCAAATTATTTATTTTTTCTACACTCTGATTCAAATATACGTCTGATGATGGTACTCAAGAACGGCTTAAAATCTAAAGTTACGAGGGCTCTTTCGCGCCCTGATCCGAGAAGAACCCGCAACAAACTCAGTCGGGTATTTTTTTTTTGCCATCATCATTACAATAACATATTAGTTTACTATATTTTTATTAAAATTAGACTCGTTCACTCCCAGGCGTTTCTATCGTCTAGGTAATCTTGCAACTTATAATACGATTTACCTATCAACTTTCTTTTAACAAATACTTTGAATTTATTACTTGACATTTCTAAAACGTCTTGTGGGAGTTTATTATAGAAACGTATACAGTTACCCTTAAATGAGTTGTTAATCTTATGCAGCCTACTAGAATTTATAACAAGTTTGTTTTGATTTCGTAAGTTATATGATATACATTCTTTTTATTAAAAGAGTCGAATGTTTTTGTGTACGTACAATAAGTTTTCTAATATGTCATTATGTTAACTGCCTTGAATTTGTTTCTTAGCGACTCTCTTGGACCCATATTGTAAATCGCACGAACGGCCCTTTTCTGCAGCACAAATATTGCATCTATATCAGCAGCATTACCCCAAAGTAGAATACCGTATGACATAATGCTGTGAAAATAGCTGAAATATACCAGTCTGGCAGTATCAACATCTGTCAGACGACGAATTCTTTTAACTGCGTAAGCCGCAGAGCTGAGATTTAAATCGGACATTCTATTCACAAGATATAACGAATTAAAAAGTGTCAATCTAAAGAGAATAATGTATCCCGAGTCGAACTCCAGAGTGTCAAATGTCGTGTATAGGGAAGTTCTGAGGCAATAAAGTATAATCTTTTCTCTAATATTATAGTAGAAACTGGACCGATTTAAAAAAATCTTTAAATACATATAGAGGATTTTTAAATTCACTAATGTCGGATATTCTACGTGAATGATGTTACGAATTTTAAAATGTATTAGTTAGATATATATTCGTGGCGAAGAAAAATCTGTAAATTAATTAGATTATGAATGTGTGTAGCTAATAATGTGAATGGTTGCCTTGTCGTGAATTGACGGCCTCGCTGGCGCAGTGGTGCGAGGGAGGAAACCTCACAGCCAAGTTCGTCGATGAATGTGGCACTAGAGGTTCAACATTCGCATTTGTTCCTGGTGTGTTGGATGAGTGACTATCTATCACTCACCGACTACGACTATCTTGTACCTTTTTTTTCCCTGGGAAATGCGTTTGCGTAACCCCGCCATGAGGTAGGAGTGTGGGACTTGCCGGTAAGACCAGAATGGGAATAGGAAGTATCAGCCCTGAATATGAAGTATCAGAGGCTCCCTTGCGCATTCATCCTGACACTCCCGGACGAAACCGATTGAAGATGTTCAAGGAGGCTACAAGAGGTGTTTGCAAAGACGTCTCCTGCCGCCCAGCGTCCTTCTTCGAAGGGGAGCGGCACCTGCTGCAGCTTCCCGTACTCGTTCCATTGCCTCCTTCAAAGAAATGATGGCTTCGCAGGAAGAGGCAACTGCATTTCATCCTATGTCACTATCAAGTCTGGCGCCCACTATACTTGGCAGTGAGAGATCCGCTCCGATGAGGGACACCTGAGGATGTCGCTGTGGTCCTCAAGTCGGACATAACTACCTTGTACCCTGCCTCCTCCGGTGGTGGTAGGCTGTATCCTCTGCAATCTTCCTCTCTCGTTGAGTCTCTTTCCGTTTAAGTCCCACATTTAAGCGTTTCAGACGAAGTTGCGCGGGTCATCTAGTATACATTGGCTAATCACCTGCAAGTTACTATCTCATTTCAATCATGATCTCACTGAACAAGAATCGATTAAAGCGAACTCGATTCAACTTCATGTTCTTGGCAACTGGGAGCCATCTTAAATTTCGCAAGAGATTAACACAGCTTTGATTGTATCTCAGATCTTCTATCAGATTATGATATCATTGACCAAGTTTCTAAATGGGTTCGAGTATCGTTTTTAATTTAGTTGCTCGAGATAAGGGAAATACACTTCTAAAAATTGCCGATCGGATTTATTTTTGTCTGTCAGTGTTTATAAGATTCAGTTGTTTATACAGAGTGAAATTTTCAAGTGGCATGTAATCGTAAATAGAGTATAAATCATATTTATTTTGATAATATAACTGTGTATCGATATTCAGAATTTTCATTTAGTTCCCTATATGATTTACTTGTTTTAGATAAGGGGAATACACTTCCGAAAATTTATCGTTTGATTTATTTCCGTTTGTCACTGACAAATTATATTAAACAAGGTATACGTTTATGCAGAGTGAATATTTCGAAGGGTCGTATAAGGGCTAATCATGCCACAGTTATGGATATTATTTGAACGATTCCTTTTTGATTTGTGTATCTGATTCGAAATACTGACAAAAAAAGCTTTTTTTCATCCTTTACTAGTGTCATTTTCGAAAAGGATGAATTTAATCGATGTTTGATTGTTTTTTCAAAACGAACAGCAAAATATCTTTTCTATAAATATATATTTCGGAGTGCAATAGTCTGTGGAACGCTGACGCCATCTGTCTATCGGCGTGGGGCAGTAAGTGGCAGTCCGGCGCGCGTCTCTCGGTAGTTCTCGGGTGACGGCGCGCCGGTGCGGTCGACTTTTGAAACTATCGCGTTCCTAGCTATTATATTATTTATCCAGTACTAATTTTCATTGAAATAGAGACTGCGAGGCCTTTGAGTCTGTTTTACTATTCTTTAAAGTTTTAGATTGGTCCATATATATCACTAGCGATTTGCAAAAGTAGTAGAGTATGTTGTACCTATATATTATACCTGTGATAGGATATTTAGACACCGTTTTCGATGAACGCATATATGCGGCTACACTTTTTCCGACACTTCCAACAATGATCGTTATATTTCAACCAATTTACATGAAATCTTGACAATTTATATACAAAAACCTTCGTCGTGAATCACTCTAGTTAATGGTGTAAGTTGTATTAAAATCTGTTTAGTAGTATATGAGTTTATTGCGTACAAACAGATAGGCGGCGGAGGACTTTATTTTGTATGTAAGGAACTGTGAAATTAGTTCTAAATTTTACCTTAAAACACCTGTCTTTTACGTGCTTTAGGGTACCTTAATATCGTAATTCATCTGTTTAACCGTTGAGTACAGTCGTGATCTCCAGAATAATCTGAAGTTTTGGCAATTACCATGTAAATTTGCCAAGTTCGCGAAATAATTTAACGGGATGGAGACGCCGGATTCAAAACAATTTATATGTTAATTCTGCTGTATGGACTAGGTTCGTACGCGAATAACTTCACTTCAATTAAGATTTCTACAATGCCAAATATTCCACTTGTGAATAATTAACTCGAACATGACGTACGTTGTTTTAAACGCGTTTCAAAACTTTATCTTGTGACTCTGATCGTATTGTGTACGCCACTAGGCACACCATACTATTTAATTAGCAGTCTGGTTACCCTGTCCATTTTCGTCTGTGTAATGTGTTACATAAGTGTGAGGAAGTTTTAGAGAGAGAGAGAGAGAGAGTAAATATTCTTCTTCTTCATTTGTTAAGTAGCTTTCAATTTTGACAATCGGGTACAGATTATCTCGCCAGTGTCATGTGTTGGGGAAGACACGAAGGAAATTGTTTGGTTTACAAGAATTTAATTTTGATTAAATATTTTAAACTGAGGTCTCGTCGCGACCACGGCCCATGCAATTGGGCCGAAATATCGACAAATTCACAAAAACATTATCGTGGTATGTAACCGTATATAGTACATTTTTCTTCAAATATGTTTAATTTTGATTATCTATAAATAGTTGTTATATATAGTTAGACTACCAACACATAACAAAAGTATAACACAACCTGAACAAATAGTATCCATGTGACGAATAATAAACGTATATTTTATAATTTAACATTTGGTATATTAACAAAAGTTAATAAATACTCTACATTTTTAGGATGAGGGATATGTGAGGGGAATAAATCTCAAATGGAGTGAGGAAGTTAAGAATTAAGAAGGACGTGGGAAATAGATCCTTCGTCTAGGCCAGGGGTGGCCAACTTTTGTGAATTTTATATTTTAAAATTGAGTTGCGATCGACCTATTTCTTAGGTAAGAAGAAGGACATTTATGCAATGTGCTTTTATACCTCCGTGCACTCTTGCGAGTTCAGAAACATACATGAATATTTATTTAATGGGTTATAATAATATGTATGTCGAAGAATAAGAGAGAAGGAAGCCTAAAGCACAGGGGCGTAGGGTTCTCCGCCAACATCGTCATTAATGGCATCCATAATTTAATATGACGATTCAAAAGTGCTGTAATATGCCTACTTGAATAAAGATATTTTGATTGACTTGATTTGAATATCTTATACCGCGGGCGTCCGTGGATAATGTTTGTGCAATCAAAAACTTTGTTAATTAACTGTGATTATAATATTATAATATTATTTTCAATCACTTAATGTTCCCGATATCAATTTAAATAAAATAAAAATAAATAAATAACATTTTATTTTCTGATATTACACTCTTCTACACATTGAGCTTACACAAAGTAATATTACAGTAGAATAAATACATTAGTTATTGCAGAAGAATGTGATGCCGAAAATGGGAATACCGCTCAGCTATCGTTGGGGACTAGCCCAACGCTGGTTTTCAGCGGCGACCCGTGACGAACACAAAACTTAACCTAACACATTTAACCTAAAAATAACAGAATATGTAAACATATATACACATACACATACATACACACATACATATATATATATATATACATATATATATATATATACATAT